>CABHPQ010166983.1:9271-23452 GCA_902168405.1 Peromyscus aztecus
CTCTCTCTCTCTCTCTCTCTCTCTCTCTCTCTCTCTCTCTCGATGTCACATGGACTTCTTGGCTGTTTGTCAAACTTGCCCATCATGTACCTATCTTAGTGCTCTGTACCAGATATTGCCAATGCCCTTGTGGCTGGTTCCCTCTCTTCTTCCATTCCTGCCTCTGATCCAATGTCACTTCTCAGCGGGACTGTTTCTTACCACCCAACCTCCAGAAGGGCCCTTATCCCTCCACCTTGATTTCTGCACTTTGCTAGACGTCCTCCCTACTGCTCCATTACAAAGGGCACCTTATCTGTGCATCTGTCTGCATCTGTACCGGCCTCTCTAATAGAAGCTCCCTGGGACAGGGGTGTTGAGTAGCTGATCCACTGCTGAATCCAGGTGCTGGAGCAGGGTCCCCCACTTTGTAGGTGTTTGTCACCTTGTCACTAAATAAATAACAATCAGATTTTCACCATCTGTTCATTATGTGACTGGTGACTGAGCACCTACAATGTGCAGAGATGGAAGGTGGTGGTCAGAATGGATAAAAACACACAGCTGCACACACACCAGCATGCCTGCACACACACCAGTACACCAGCACACACACCAACATCCCAGCACACCAGCTACACAAACAGATCCTTATTGAACAGTTTCACAGGTGCAAAGATAGAGCTCCGGGTGAGATATTTTCTCAGACCGTGTCAGACAAGTAGCAGATCATATAGTCTAATGGTAGTTACTCACTGATTTCAGAACTGAAGCCTCAGATAATCATGTACTAAGGAGACAGGCATGTGGTATGCATGTGCATATGCTTTCTGACCTGGGCATGTATGGCTTCACAGAGTTTAGAAAATAATAAAAATGGCTTTACAGCAACATTCCAAATGTCAGAAAGGCGAAGTGTTCAGTCTTCCTCCCCAAAGGAAAGGGAAGCAGCTGCAGTTTGCCCAGGTGAGAGCAGGCATTATATAAGACCCACATATTTTCCAAGAAGCGACTCACATTTTCTCAGATGCTAGAAGTTTCTAAAGGGCCTCAGAGGGTTGTAAATTATATAAAATACTAATCTGTTCTTTTTTAGAGGACAGAGAAGTGAAGTGTGAGGATAAAGCTTTCCTTGGACTCCAAGTCATAACTTCCTCTAAGCGCATTTAATACATGTCTTTGTAGGTTTAGCATTCATTCATTCATTCATCCATCCATCCATCCATCCATCAAACATTTGTTGGGAATCGACCTCATGGGAGTAGCCTTGTTGTGCCATGGGACCACTGTTCATTCTTATAATAAAGCAGCTAGAACTTGGTGTAAGTTTTTGTTGTTTCATTTCCTGCTATTCTTGTTTTTCCATTTCCATTTTATTACTATTATTTTACTACATTCTGACTACAGGAAGTCATAGACTAACCAGGCATATAAACATGTGCAAAGAAAATTCATAAATGTCCTACCTTTTCTCTAACTTCCCACCACCCTTCCAACTCCTGTTCCTGGTAATTTGATGGAACTCTTTCCACAGCCATATTTCACTTACCTATACAAACACATAGGCACCTGGAGAACTTGTTTCTTTTTTCTGTTCCAAAAAATTAGATATATATCTTATATATTATTTTGCATATGTGTGTTGCATGTGTGTGTGCCATGATGTATCTAAGTGGAGGTCAGAGGGCAACTTGGTTCTCAGCACACATTTTGGCTGTCTCACAGGCACCTGTAGCCTCAGGTTTCAGGAAGGATGTGACACCTTTCTCTGAATCTGCAGGTACTCACATGCATGTGCATATACCCCTCTCCACATATGTATACACATACACATAAATGATAAACCTTCATCAAAAGATTATCAGGACTTTTCTACTTATTTGGCAGCTGTGAAATGGGAAGAGGGGAGTGAGGTGATGTGCTTGCAATGAAGGTCATTTTTTGCAGGGTAAAACCTTGAATCCATATGTTCAGTTGCCTCCATCTCCTGCCTTCTAGTTCCCCTGCTTGCTGGAATTATCTAAAGACTAATTTTTGGGTGGTGGAACCAGCATCTAATTGTGGGGCAAGATCTGTCTCCACCCTCACACATGCCCCTTTAACCGTCCTCCCTCCCAGGCAGGCCGGCCTTGTTTATTCATTCAGAAAATACGAACTGGCCCAGTACATACTTACGGACTTCCCCTGTGCTAGTGTGACTCATTAAGGTACCAGGAGTGGGGAACTGCGTCTGTGATGAAGATTTTGTTTTACCAGTGAGGATAAAAGACGCAGCCCCACGAAAACAAACAAATCCCTCTTTAACAATTCTGCTAAGAACATGTGCTCCATAATTGAATATAAGCAGAAATAAAAGGCACCTGGGTACAGCTTGTTCCAAGTTCTCTTTCATTAGAATCTAAGTGGTAACATTGGTTTCTAGGCAGTGCCCCGCTGTTGGTGCTGCTCATTATTGAGAGGGGGTAGCAGGTACACTGGGAAGGGGGGGTGCCCTGGGTTTGTAACTATCAGGGCTGGGAAGTGGCTGGAGACCTGAGATCCTCTAGCTGATGGGTCTTTTATGGTGCTACTACATCAGAAATCATTGTTGGCGAGCACAGTGTCTCGACTCTGTGGTCTGTTCTTGTACAAAAGGACAGGAACATTTGTCTTCTTGGTGGCGAATGTAGCGTGAACTTCAGCCTTAGAGATGCTGCCTGCCCCTGCTTGGGTACCTGGGGGGCAGCTTCAGCCCGGCAGCTCAGAGGGTGATGTGGTCCAGGTCCTGTCAGACTGAGAAGCCAGCTGAGAGAGCAGCAGGGGCTGTAGCCTTGGAGGAGCGCTGAGGTTTCATTATTTTGATTTAAGCTGGCATGAGTAGAATTTGTGGGTGGGCTTCAGAACGGGGAAAGAGGAAAAGAAAAAAAAATAGATCATAAGTTATAGTAATTATTTATGGGCCAATGAAGGGCACTCCAGCCCCATGATTACAGCCACTGATAAGCAAGGGCTTGTGGCTTATAAGGCTGGAGTCCTCGCCCTGCTGTGATGGCTGTATGAGCTATTGCTGTTGTTGGTGTGTTGTTGTTGTTGTTGTTGTTGGTGGTGGTGGTGGTGATGTGTGTGTGTGTGTGTGTGTGTGTGTGTGTGTGTGTGTGTGTATGTAGTATGTATGCACTTGGTAATGAACACAATCAACACTGGAGCCTTTGATTCTTTCAGTGAGGAGCCTGAATCCATCTCTTAGTGGGTAAAGACTCAAGAGACCCTTTTGAGGGCTGTCCTACTCTGTCGCCTGTTTTGTGGGCTTCAAGGAAGTGGGGTCCTGTTCTTTCATGCTCTGGGCAGGGTCTTTGCTATCTTGAGAGGATTTTAAGAAACAAAGCACATGTGAAACCTGGGACTAGTTTTTCAGCATAAAAATGAATAGCCTCCACTCCTTTTCTCACATTTGTAGATGAGAATGCTTCAAAAGAACGTCAAAGAAGCCCTGTCCAGTTCTACCTCTGCTACCCAGGCACCTCATAGCCACAGACGAATGCCTGAACTTCTGCTCTCCAAACATGGACCTGTGAGCGCAGCCATCTTGTAAAGAAGATGGCTGCGTCTCCTCTTACAAGGTGTCTTACTATCTTCAGGACTCATTATGGTTATTACTCATTTAATCTCCACTCCAGCCCTTCCAGCTAGTTGCCTGTGGTTCTTTCGTGAATGAAGAGGCTGAGAGGTACACCATAGAGTTTCTAGACTTGGGACTGCCTGGTCACCTGTCACCAAAGGGCTTGTTTCACAGGTTCTGAACAGACACATGAGAAGCTCTGAAACATTTGGTGCTTGGGGGATATTGGAACATAGGGACAAGCTGTTGCACTCTGTTAGTGTATTTCTATTGCTTCATATTAACAGATCGTTTGAGGAACCCAAAGAATGTGTGATCCAAACTTCAGAGAGAGAGAGAGAGAGAGAGAGAGAGAGAGAGAGAGAGAGAGCGAGAGAGCAAGTGCACATGAACACGTGTGTGCATGAATGTGTGGAGGCTAGAGCCAAACTTTGGCATTGCTGCTCAGGTGCTCTTCACCCCTTTTTTCTTTTTTGTGAGCAGGGTCTTTCACTGGCACAGCTCTCACCAGGTTTACTAGGCTGGCTGGCCAGTGAGCCCTAGAGAAGTGCCCCTCTCTCCATCACCAAGACTACAAACACAGGTGGGATTTTAATGTCTGAAAGTCTCTGGCTAGGACAGCTGCACTTAACTGTGGGTATAAGGATAAATATTTAGATTGCAGTTAGAAATGATATTGGTTTAGGAAAATGGCATAGGTTGTCCAATCTCAAGTAGTCAGCCATGGAGGTGTACATATGGACTCAGTAGGTTGTATATACATGTGTGCATCTGTCATCTATCTCTGTCTGTCTGTTTATCTATCCATCTATCTATCAATCATTTATCTACTGTAACAATAATAGCTAAAGAAGCAATCATGAATTTGGAAGGGATAGGTGGGACTCAGGAGGAGTTGGAAGAAGGATGGAGCGATGAGTCAGGTAGGTGTAATGCTTATGTGTGACATTCACAGAAAGAGAAAATAACAACAACAACAGCATATTTTTTGCCTGAAGAAGAATTTAGATGCTGGCAGGGACTGTTTGACTATTTGTTTTTCCATTCTGTTATATAAACAGGTAGAAAAATCACAAATAGAACCCAGTATGGTATGTATGATGGGTCTGAACATTATGGTAGTGATGACCATGGCATTAACATTTCTGTACTTGAGTGATACCAACTCAAATATCACAGCTAATAATGGTTACTGAGTTTTCAGAAGGCTTCCCTTATTTATTGGCATATTTGGCATGCACAGTTGTTCACGTTGTTCTAATTTTCAGATGACTCTGAGAGTCGGGAGCAAAGCACAAGCTCCTTGACTCGCCTAGCTTTTCCTTCCATAGCCATACAGACCCAAGTCTCCCCTGTACCTGCCATTGCAGCAGGTGGCATCTGTCATTGTCACTCAGTGAATCATGCTCAGAACTTTTCAGCCATCCTCATGCTATCACAGGATGTAATGTCTCCTAGCTGGGTAGCTTCTGGTTTTGGAGACAGGGTCCCATGTAGCTTTCCTTGGCCTTGAATTCACTGTGTAGCTGGGGATGACCTTGAACTACTGTTCCCCTCCCTCTACCTCGTGAGTGCTGGGATGACAGGCAAGGGCCATGGCGTCTGGTTTTATTCTGTGCTGGGGGTCGAACCCTGGGCCTCATTCATATTAGGCAAGAACTCTACCAACTGAGTTATGTCTCTTGGGCCTCAGACTTCGAGGAAATCAGTTTGTTTTGGACAACACTGCACATTCACCCCTTAGCTCTTGATGGGTCCCAGTTTTTGTTTCCTGTCACATTCTGGAAACACTGTTGACAGAGGCTTTGCCCTTATGGAACAGGTCACAAGGCCAGTGGTTTACCTGGGTCTTTGAAGTTTGGACCAACTGTCTGCCTCTGTTGGCCGCTAGGACTTGCCTGTCACTGGCCAGCTCATGTGAGAGCAGCATCTGGTTTCTTTCTGTGTCTCGTTTCTTATCCTGGAAACTCTTCAGCAGTCAGGGTTACATGACAGGCCCAGTAAGGCAAGGGTTAAAATTATCCACAGGATTTCATGAACAAGCCATAAGCCAGTTTTGGGTTCCATTTACTATCTCTTTATGTGGCTGCCCCCACTCTCTCCCTCAAGCATGCATTATCTGGGCTATTATGGAACCCATCTGCAGAGGTGCCATGACCTCCAGCTGACCTCGACCTGCTGATGCCCTGCCTTGCACACCAATTACCAGGATATGTGGAGGCAAGCACAGCCTTTTTTGAGCCTCTCTACAGCTTATGGCAGTGTTAGACCCTTACCTCCTTCCAGTGGCACTGGGCAAATTCTGGAGCCTTCTGCCATTTCTCTTCCTATGTGACATGTGCTCATTCCCAAGTGAAAACTGCAGGGCTGTGGTTGGTCTCTCGTATTGGAAAACTGTAATTTTCCATGGCCTGGGCTGTTTTCCTCGGATGCTGGGCCGTAAGAGACAACCACAGGAATGTACGATTAGTCATTGCTTTACTACCAGCCACGTCACTTTCTCAGATTGTCAGGGCTTCTAGAGTCTAGGTGAAAGGAGACTTCAAGCCCCTCTGTACCTTTGTCTCAGATTTTATCTTTTCCTCTGAGTTGACATTGGCTGTGCCAAAGGCTGAAGGGCTCTGGTTGTATTTTATATTGTATTTTTAATTGTTTCCAAACACAAATAATAATAATGCTTCCCTTTGCATTTTTGAAGATGTCAAAAATTAGGTATCTGGTATATAATACGATGATGACATTTTGTGTCTAGTTCCTTCTCTTAGAAATAACCTGCAAAGACCTCCTGTTTCCCCTCTGCCGGTTCATGTGAGGGTCGTGTGTCCTGTTTACAAAACTCACAGATGGATTAGGTTGAATCCTGTGGATCTGCTGATTTTGTTGAAGCAAAGTGTAGCAGCCACATAAAGTCCAACCTGTATCAGCACTGCATTGCAAAGCCCTCAGAAGGGGCATAGAAGGGGTCCTGGGTCTAGGGGTCCTGGGTCTAGGGGTCCTGGGTCTAGGGGTCCTGGGTCTAGGGGTCACTGCAGGTTAGCCATGCTCAGAAAGACCTCGTCACTTGTACTCTTTAATGTTCGTTCAAGAAATGAAGCTCTTCATGGAGTTTTGAGTCAGGGAGGACTAGTGTGCAATGTGAAAGCAAGGAAGAGATTATTCTGGAAATAACAGAAATGGCTGTGATCTCTGCTCCTTAGGACGTCTTATAGAACACTTGGCACGGCTTGGCATTCTTAATGTGCATGACCAAAACTAAAAAAAAACAAAAACAAAAAAAACCCCAAAAAACCCAACAACTTTGTTTGTGTGCATGTGTATGTGTGCATACACCTTCCTGTGTGTGTGTGGACGTGAACATGTCACAGAGTCAGTCTTAGGTCAGAGGGCAACCTTGAATGTATGGCCTTGCTTTCTACCTCGTTTGATATGGGTCTCTTGTTCAAAACTGTGTATGCCAGGCTAGCTGGCCTATGTGCTAGGGTGCTTGGTTGCTGGTCTCCATTTTCCATTGCTTTGTAGGAACACTGGGCACACAGAAATGCACTATTGTGCTGGCTTTATGTTGGTTCTAGGGATTTGAACTCGGTCATTTTACCCACCAAGCCCTCTCTCACAGCCATATAACTAGGGTTTTGATAGCATAGACTCTATTTTCCTTTTTGAGACAGAGTCTTATTGCATAGCCTTAGCTTGTCTGAACTCACTCTGTAGACCAGGCTGGCCTCAGTCTCACAGAAATCCACCTGCTCTGCCTCCCAAGTGCTGGGATTAAAGGCGTGCCTCACCACATTCTACTATTCTTGTCATTCTTTGCCAGCCAAGACCATGTTTCCATGCAACAGCCAGGAAACACAGATTCCACTTTGCTACTTGCTTGAGATTGTTTTCTGATCTTAGTCCGGAATACGGCAACACAAGCTGTTACACAGCCTGTCTTGGCAGTTAGCAGGTGGATCCTTTAAACACAAGGAATGAATTGGCTCTGTTTAAGCCATGAGTTCCTAAACAAAGCAAGGTCATAGAAGTCTTTTTGGACTCTGGATTGAATTTTCTTGGCATGTGTATCTGAGCCAGATGCTCAGGCGTGCATGACCTGCCTCCCAGACTCCCTGCTGGGTCAGAGCCGGAGACCTCTCCCCATTCGGCAGCAGCTCACAACACACAGGCCTTTTATCCATGAGTGTGTGTGTCTTCAAGCTAGCACCCACCCCACCCATCAAGCCCCTCTTCAGGAGCTCACTGCTTTGTGGCTAATCAAAATGCAGGCATCTATCATGCATGTATTTGTGAAGAGAACAAGAAGGCCGGAGTTTTGGAGCCTGGATATATGTCATTTGAGTATGTGTAGACGTAGGTGCAGGAGTATGTGTGCCCAAAAACAACCTCAGTGTTGCTCCACTTTGGTTTTTGAGGCAGGGTCTCTCATGGGTCTGGAATTCGTCAAGGAAGCTAGGCTTGGCTGGACATTAGCTCCAGGACTCCACTTGTCTCTTCCTTCCTAATGCTGGATTACAAGCCAGAGAAACCACACCTGGCTTTTCACATGGGTATTGGGTATCACAGGTCTCAGTCTTCCAGGGTTAACACTATACTGAGCAAGCTCTCTCCCAGTCTGAAGTTATTATTTTTATAAAGAGCAAAGGGGCTTCCTCTCCTCACTTACCTAGACACTGGAATTAGAGAACCTTGGTTCACCTTGGTGTTACTCTAACTTGAAAAGCACAGGTTCAGATTTGGGATGTAGGACCAGATTTCTGGATCACACACAACCCATGTTTAAATGAAAGAAGGATCTAACATCCAACCCTTTATATAGCTTCTTCATCATGCAAGGAAGATACAGAATAATTGGCTAAGGAGAAAATGTAAAAAGTGGTTGCATTGGAAGCTTCAGAACCTAGGAAGCCACTTGATTTATATGATTTTGGATAAACCAATTTTTTAAATTAAAATTTTAAAAGATTTACTTAAAAAATTCTTTATGTGTATTTGCTTGCATTTATGTATGTGCACCACGTGTGTGCACCACGTGTGTGCAGTGCCTGCAGAGGACAGAAGGGGGCATCAGATCCCCTGTACTGGAGTTACAGATGGTTTTGAGTGATTATGTGGGTCCTGGGAACTGAATCTGGATCCTCTGTGAGGGCAGCCCGTGCTCTTAACCACTGAGACATCTATTTCTCCAGCTCTGGATAAGACATTCTTTTAGGACATCAGTTGCCGTCTGGAAAGTGGGCTTCCTATACCTCCACCAAGACTGTCTGGTGTCATAAATACAATAATGGGGGGAAGAATGCTTTGAGCAAAGGACTTTGCAACCTCAAAGTGCTGTGTCTTTTACCCTCTACCTCGAGTCTTTCTTGGTTTCTTAATTAGCAATGTGTCTTTGCATGACTGGAATTTGGGCTAAAGTGTGTCTTAGTAAGAGTTTTGTAAAAATTGGGAGCCTCTTGGAGTCCCCCCCCCCAATTCCTTCCCCAGATATTGGTGAAGTGCTGAAAGGGGCCTGGATTAGGCTCGTGGACTGTTTCAGAAGGCTCTCCTTTCCACCCAGTGCTCCAGCCACACCCTCCTATAATTCGAGTTACTCAGTGAGCTTTGTCCAAATCCAGTTTCCTGGAGTCCATGGAAGACTATAGCCACCCAGTTGAATCACTTTCTTGTGGCCTTTGACCTAAACAGATTACATTTCAGTGGGTAGGTAGGTGAGCAGTACATGATCAGGCTGCTGTCACAGGACAAAAATCATATTTTTATGTGATGTTGCTACACTAAAAGGGCCAGTCTTGTGTCATGTAATATGTGAATAATGGCTGTAGCTTGCGATGTCAAAATTTTCCACACGCCTCATAAATAAATCCAGCCACACCCTTCCCCCAGTCTCTGCCCAAAGACTATTTAGTTTAGAACCTCAGCTTGCATCCCAGATTAAGAATGCATTCTGACTCAAGGTTAAAGGTACAGCATCCCCTTTCAAAAGGTGCATGTCAGTGTCTGCCGAAGACAGTAAATAACGTTGGGAACAGGCTCTCAAGTGCCAAGGTTCCTCCTCCTCTTCTTCCTCTCTTTTTCTTTTCTCTTCTCCCTCAACTTGCTGAAGGTCTGATCCTTGGGAGAGAAAAAACCAAGATGCCATATTAGGTCGAGACTTGATGATATATTCTTTAAAGAAAATAAGTTCAGTTAAGATCCCTGGGGAGGGGGAAACATCACACACCCACTTCATGCAGTGGTTCTCAAGGGTGAAGGAGCCAGACACATGACAGCTGTAATTAGTATCACCACAGAGCCCAGCAGCATGGTTTTAGTGAGACACCAGAAGTGTGTTTTCATTTGGGCCATGTCAGCCTACATGGGAACCCTGAAATACCGATGGTGTTTGCTGATGAATGTCTGGCTGCCTTTCCATTGTCTATAGTGACCAGCCCAAGTAGCCTCAGCAATCAGTTCCCATCCCTGGGTGTCATTCATTGCCTTTCTGTGGGCAGTGAAAGAGTCAAAGCATGGAAGAGACATCTTGGAAAATCTACCTTTGTCCAAGGCTCTCTTGTGGAAGCCAGGCTCCCCACTCCACCCCCCCACCCCCCTACCCCCCCACCCCCGTGAAAGATAGACTGGTTTGTTTTTGTTGTTGTATTTCCATTTCACAGTGAATGAGGAGGACGCAGGCAGGCATAGGGTGGCAGAGAACCAGGGCAAAGAACAGAACAGGAGAGGAATTTGGCTGACCATCCCTGGAAGCACACACCCCTTCCCGCTCCCCCCTTCCCCCAGCTGCACCCGCCATCTCTCTCTTCTCTCCCCACTTCACAAACAAAGGCGGCATCTTCTCAGATAATGCCGCGTGTGTCAGAAGTGAACGTTCTGGGAATGTGCACGGTGACCTGGTCTGTTACACAGACGCCAACCCCAAACCCTACAGAAGTTGCTACATCTGTTTTGGCTTTGTTCGCAGCGCAGAGGGGCGGGGGGTGCGCTCCATGGTCAAGGGCCAAGCGACATGTCATATTTCATTACCTTCATTAGCTACTACACAGAGGGCTGCATTCACAGGAAAGGTTGGCATTAACTCTTGAGCCACCAGCCTTTTCCAATGAGGGCTTTCACCTTCATCCACAGCCCTCAGTTCTCCGTCCCTTCGAGCTGTGGGTGCTGATTGAACTAAACTGTAAATCAGCCTGTAGCTCCACGATTTCGCCCTTTTAACTTAAAGGAGGGGAGCTACTGTTTTCTCCTAGGTAGCTACTTACAGGCTGGTGGAGCATCTGGACCCCATTAGGGGGAATGCTAGTGTAAACCCAGTGGGGGAAGGCATATTTAGAATTAATAAAACTTTCTTCTCCGAGTTTGTCCACAGTTGTTCTTTTCTTTTCCACCGCACATAACTTCTGTGATTTAGGGTTGCCAGCTCCCTTTTCCATTTCAGTGTTGAGATAAGATCATGTTTATTGCTACCCAGATATTTCTGTGGAATTTTTCTTGGCGTGCTTCACTGAGATGACACCGGGCTCACGTGGTCACCCGGTCTCCTCCAGGAAAGAGAAGCCTGTTTTCCCATGTTGATGTTACATTTCTTGAGGCCCCCCTTTAATGGCCTGACATAAAAGTGGGAGCATAGATAGAGCAGATCTTGAGAGTCTGTGGCTATGACAGCCATCTGCTTTTGTGATGCCTGTGGGGTATATCACGATGCCACCCCAAACCAGCTGCAGGCAGCACATGCTATTATTGGATATTATGAAGAATGGCCCATTGGCCGACATAGGTCAGTACACACCTGGATGGCGGTATTAGGGAGCTTGGAATTTTGGTTCTTTGTGTGGGCCCTGCCACTGATTTATTGCCTGGCATTCTTCCATCTGTAAACGAGAAGGTTTTCAAGCTAAATACATGGTGATCACATTACCAGCGTTCTGGTTCTGGGGGCTCCAGTGATCGCCTTGCTGAATGCTCTGGAAGTCCCAGCAAGACAACGGTCTGGAATCCCACACCATTTACAGCATGCCCTCGCTCTTTGGTTTTTATTAACAGGTATTTGAAAGACCTAAGCAAAGCATTCCCAAGCACAATCCCCACAGTACCTGAGTGGGCTATGTTAAAAGTGCAAATCCCCAGGTTGGGAGGATGGCTCACTAAGAAAGAACACTTGCTATGTGACCATGAGGATCTCCAGCCCTTGTGTGAAAAAGCTGGATGTGACTACACATGCCTGTGACCCTAGTGCTGGGGCAGGTGTGTGTGTGTGTGTGTGTGTGTGTGTGTGTGTGTGTTCATTTCTGGGGTCTGCTGGCCAGCAAGCCAGCCTAATTGAAAGCGTCAAACTCCAGGTTCAGTGAGAGACCCTAACCAAAGAGAATAAGGTGGAGGGCCAGAGAGGAAGATGGCTGGTGTCTTCTTCTCTCTCTCTCTCTCTCTCTCTCTCTCTCTCTCTCTCTCTCTCTCACACACACACACACACACACAAATATTTTAATTTAGGAAAAAAACATTTTAAAAGGAATGTAAATTCTCTGCCTACATCAGACTTAAGGAACCAGAAGATTTGTGAACGAAACAGTTCGGAAGCATTCTGGGTATGAGAACTACCAATTCATACACTTGGCCTCAAGTTCAGGACTTAACATTCTCCAGGCTCAGTTGAAATGGGTGTATGAGTGGAAGCTTAGCTCCAAGAGATACTTTCTGGAAGCTGCTCCACTCCTGAAGGGATTATGGGTCATCTTCATTCCTGACTCATGGATGAGGCTGATACAGGATTACTTTCCTGATTTGCAAATGAAAGTCACAATTTCTGCTGCACGCTGTTGGCACATATCACGTGACAGTTCACTTTGTAGATCACTGTCTGTTTTTCTTTTGAGTGTGATTTGACACGCCAGGAAACAAACCCACGCTACAGGTTAATAGCCACTACCAGAATGGGGCCATGGAGCTTACATTTGCAGGTTAGATTTGTGTAGGGGCACAGAAGGTGTCCAGGTTGTCTCTGGAGTTAGCACACTAGAATAAAGATGGGTGCTATGCTGACTATCTTTTGAGGGGCCAAAAGGAGGAGGAATCGTAGACATAATTTTAAAGGTCAGAATTGGTGTCGGTGTCAGGATCATAAACACCCATCTTTTTATAATTTTACCACTGTTAAGTCATAATGTAAAGAGTTATTACAGGAAAGACACACCATTATGTAAGCTGATTTTCCAAACCCACAGCAGCATGTAAATTGGTTTTTAGTAGCTACCTGTGTGCAGTGCTACTGTGTTCCCATAGTGATTTCCACAAGAGAAACAAAATAACAAACAACTCACTGCTAATTCCCTTTCTCATCTTCTTTTGCCATTTGAAGTCTCTATAAAAATTCAGGACACATTCTGAATTTGAATGACGGACCACCAGTGAGGGTATTTTGTTGTTTCCATTATTATTATTGTTTTTTTTTTAACTTCAGCATAGTCTATCCATTTCTTCCTGTTTTCAATTTGTCCCTAAGTTTGGCCCAGCAATGAGGCCTTTTGCATGGTAAATTTTGGCCTGGAGCAAATTTTTATGACTGGATTATAAACCCTTGGAAAGAGGGGTGTCGAATGGAGGTGCTGACCCAGCCTTAACTCCAGCTGTAAGAGTGCAGTCCCTGAGAGATGAGGCAGCCCAGCAGAGCGCTGCTTTTAATTCGTCATTCAGCGGGCGAAAGGGGCCTTGTTTACGTCTTCCTCCCTGCTTCTGAGACTTGAGGCCGTTATTTTGAAATGTACTTTATAATAAAACCTCAGTGGTGATGCAGCCCCAGGCTTGAGTGTCCATTCTCGAAAGGGCGAGGGAGGGAGACAGAGAAATGGAGGAAATTAGAAGCTCAAGAAACACAGCGGATAGAAGGTGCTTTTGAGTGTGCACGTCTTACCTGGCACTGGTTGTTTTTTTTTGTCTTTTCAAATGGGGCTTCTCCACTATTCTGCCATGATCCAAAGATGGCCGCTCCTCTGTTCCTCAGGTACTATTTTGACATTGCCTCACCATAACAGCCATAATAATAATAATAATTAATAATAATAATAATAATAATAATAATAATAATAAATAATAAATACTAACGTTTGAAGTACCTTCCAGAACTTTTTATTTCTGATGTCAGGGTGTTTGTGAGCAGACAGGTTATATAGTCTTTGAAGTTATTTATGCCACACAGTTAAATTTCTTCCTCCCACATTCCCATTTTGCGGACTGAGAAATTGGGATGACTGGGTACTGGTGTGATGTTTATAAATCGAGGTCAGTCCTGATGAAGATCTCAGGCAAAGATTCTCTTCTTGAGGGCAGCCAAGTGGACAAAATGAACCTAAAACAAACAATTAAATGTTGTGATGGTAGAAGCCTTGGAAAGTTGTTTGGCAACATAGGCATTCACCTGCCCCACCTCTGGCTCCATTGTGTCTTTTTTTTTTTTTTAAGACAGGGTTTCTCTGTGTAGCCCTGGCTGTCCTGGAACTCACTCTGTAGTCCATGCTGGCCTCAAACTCATAGAGATCCTCCTGCCTCTGCCTCCCAAGTGCTGAGATTAAAGGCGTGTACCACCACCACCTGCCTGTCCCTAGTTTTTAAAGGTCCGAGGT
>CABHPQ010166984.1:0-17749 GCA_902168405.1 Peromyscus aztecus
ACCTCCCTACTTCCCCAATCTGGTGTCCTCTCTCTCTTTTTAAAATTTTTTTACCTATTGACTAATTTGTGCTGTCTATATGCTGATGGGTGTTGATTGACTCACCAGGAGTCACACACTTAAAAAAACTGATTCACCCTTCCCAGAGGCCTTTACCTTTCAAATACCTCCACAGTCAGGATGGGAGCTCATGACCCCTTTCCCACTCCATCTGCAGTGTTGACTGGCTTGATCTTGTGCAAATCTTGTGCAGGCTTCCACAGCTGCTGTAAGTTCATAGTGCAATGGTCCTGTCACGTCCAGAAGACACTCTTTTACCTAACTATTCCACCCCAACATTTGGTCCTTACAATCATTCTGTCTCCTCCTCCATGATGGTCCTTATGCCTTGAGATTAGAAGTCCCATTTTTCACTGAGCATTCCATGAGCACTTATTTTCTACACCTTAAATCATTATGAGTTTCTACACTGCAGAGGTATATATTATTTTGACTAATGACTTTCTAATAGGAAAACTCTTCACCAGAGCAAAATGGGCAAGGCCCCTTCATTAGGTCATGCCTGAGGAAGGCATACAGTCGGAATTAATCTCAGATTTGGTGGACTTCTTATAAAAGCATAAGAATCAGATACCTATAGATCTACTAAGGAGGCAACAAGAGGCATAGTCACCATCAGCTACTTCAATTAAGAGATGATCACTAAGGATTTGCTGAATTTGAAAACTTCAGAAAAAACTTGAGAAACAGCATTTTGAATGGAAATATCAAAACCATTAAAAGGCATACATTTTGGTTAAAAATAACTCCCAAAGGAAGAAGGCATTAGGCTTCATAGCTGTGCTTTAACATAGACTGGGAAGGAAAGAAAGGATAAGATACGCTCTCCCTGGTAGCTCCCTGCTAAAGTAAAATGCAGCTCAAACCTGAAAGAATTTATTTATTTATTTATTTATTTATATTACTTCCACCTTGTTAGTTTAATTCAGTTCCTCTTTTATTCCAGATAATCAGTGGAGTTCTTCACCCTTCCATCAGTAAGTTTCAGAAATTCCAAGTTCCTGTTTGATTGCTTATTAAATGTTTGTCAAAGGAGGAGCTGACTCAGATCTGTTAATTGGTGAGGCATCCCAGATCCTGTCACACTGACTTGGCCAGAAGCACAGCAAAATAAAGATCTGCTAATTAGTTCTGTGAGTCTGTTACAAGTGATCTCACAGTGCAAATGTGCACAGAAAGTACTGGAAATGCTCTTCGTTTATTTCTCTTCTTTCCTCTTTAAATATGGATTTTTAAGACATATACTTTATAAGAACTTGTAGCAAAGGAGCACATAGTGCTTTAGTGATTTAAGAAGTTTTGCTGACTCTGTCAAATAAGATTACATTTACATAGAAGAAATATTAAGTGATTCATACATTCTGAAAATAATAGTAGTTTCAAATAGACGTATTAAGATAGAATACAGCCTTCTAAACATGTGACACCTCTATTAGGTGAACTTCAGAGTACTTCATTATGTTAAAAGAACAAAAGTCAATTAGCTATCCAGGCACAACTACAAATAAGCCACTACAATAAAATGTCAAACATGTAACCAATATCTAATAATTTTCTGCAGTTATTGTGGAATTGATGCTAATTTATTTAAATGCAGTATGATCCTAAATTTGTTAACTCTATTCTCTTTGACAAAGGTTACCATTTTTTTATAGCAGAGGGTCTCAAAATTCTGACAAAATCCTAGTTTCTGATAGCTGGAGAAACAGTTATTGTGGGAATTAAAGTGTTGAAGAATATAATTATTTAATAAATATTTTTATTTTATTAAAGATAGGAATATCTTCTGTAATTTCTTTTTGGTTAAAAAATGCAAGTAATCTGTGATGCCTTTCTACAATTAGAACAACAACAACAAAAGAACAATGATTGGGCAATTATGTGCCAATAATTAGTTCCTGAATATTATTGAATATTTTATTACTTTTACTGAGATGGTTGTTGAAGTACACTGAGGATAAGTAATGTATTCAAAGTCACACAGGATGCGGGTGATGCTTGAATCTGTGCTGCATATCACCAATCATGAGCATTGCACTGATGTTTTCTGAGTGTTTGCCATATGTTAGGTGGTTTACTAAGAACTTTTGATTCATAAACACAATATGTCCAATTTATATTTGTAGGAACACACCTTTTTCATTACACTTTAAACTGAAATCCTCAAAATAAGGGACATTCTTGGGATTGTGGAGCAGGAATTCGTTTTTTTAAAAATATCAAGTATAGTTACGAAGGAAACATTCTCTCAAGTTCTTATTTGTTCCAGGTTTATTACGTGGTAACTGTTATTTAATTATTTCATCTATTTATTTTCTTACCATTTCTCACTTTACTTTCATAGAAGGTTTATAAAATTGTAATGTACTATTATAATAATTTTACAAATTGTCTATGTGGAGGACATCTGGAACTCCTCATTGATAATGTATAAAAGCTGATATGGGTTTATGTCACATGTGTGTATGCATTCACATAATATATGCATGCTGATGTGGATTTGCATTACCTGTGTCTATGCATTCATCAGAAATTCAGAAAAATCATTAATATTTGTGTAGCTCATTGTCTATGAATGTTAACTTCAAACGAAGAAAAAAAACCTTTAAAAGTATAAAACTGTAATTAGTGATATGTATGTGGAAGTACTATAATGAAAATTATGCTTAAATATGCAACTTGTGAATTGATGGATGCATATAAAATGGATAGCTGGAAAGATTGACAATAAAGCATTATATAGAAATATAGACAGATTTTTTTTTTCCTTTGGGCCACCACCTCATCAAAAATGATGCAGAGGCTTATTATTAATTATAAAAGCTGGGTTTATAGCTTAGGCCTCTCCCACAAGCTCTTATAACTTAAATTAATCCATTTGTACTCATCTATATGTTACCATGTGACTCATGGCTTTTACCTCTCCTCCGGTATGTCTTGTTCCCTCTCCTTCCAGCTGGCAACTGACTTTCTTCTTCCCTGAGTTCTCTCTATCCAGAAGTCCTGGCTATACTTCCTGCCTAGCTATTGGTTATTTAGCTTTTTATTAAACCAATCACAATGACATATCTTTACATGGTGTAATCAAATATCTCATAACAGAAAAATGTCAGTGGTAAATTTTAGATGACAGATGGCATCATGTGGATGGATTGTAAAGAATTTTAACTTTGCTACAGTGTTCATTGCAACAAGCCATTGGTTTTGTTCTGCCACCCCATTGATACTTGACCCTCAGTGGGACTCCTCTTGGATATCCTGTTGTTGCCTGGTGTGATAGAGATCCTGTAGCTTTGGATCTGCAGATCAGTCCCCTTCACATGCTTCAGCAGACCATAGATGAGGTGGGTGTTGGGGTGGACTAATTCATAACCCTGGTTCTGGGCCTGTGTCATAGCTGGGTTGGATTGCTCACCAGCTTTCCCTCATCCTCAACACCCAGGTGAGCTCTCCAGCCCTGTCCCAGCTAGTTTAACCACTACAGCAGGTAGCAAGGACCGGGATCAGTTCTCCTGTTCTCACAACCTTGGATCCAGCTCACTTATGCTCACACCACCAGGACCAGCTTTACTGTTTTGTCTAGGTGAGGTGCACGGCCCACTCTCCTGATTTCTGTAGTTGGTGAGGGGCAGGACCAGCTCTTCTGTTCTTATGCTTCCTAGACCAGCTCTCCTGCCTGCCACACATGGCAAGAGGTGGAGGGAAGGCATATTTCCCCCACCCATGCCACCACACGGCATATGAGAGAGGGCTGAGTCTGCTCTCCTTCTCTCACATCTATAGAATCAGCTCACCTGCAGAGTGATTTCTAGTGTGCTGCCCAGATGAGGTGCAGGGCCTGCTCTCCTGAGTGCTGTAGCTGGTGAGGGCCGGGACATTTCTTCCTAGTGCTGCAGCCAGTAAGGGGCTGGACCAATTCTGTACAGTTCTATCCTCACTGCTTTCAGTGGAAACAGGAGGTATGGACTTCACTACAGATCTCACCCATGCATGAGCCCTGGCAACAACCCAGGCTTAGACAACACCATGGCCCTAGGTGTCAGTCCAGGCTCCAGACAACTGAGTGGCCCCTGGTGGCAACATAAGTCATGGACATTCACACACACAGACCCCAGCTGATGTTGGACCACAGACTCCAACATGGTCCTCGGCAGCAGCCTGAGCCAAGATGTTACCATGGCCCTGGTTGGCAACACAGTTCACTCAGACTGGCACAGACCCAGCAGCAGTGTGGCCCCAGGTGGCAACCCAGACCCCGGGCATCTTCAAAACCTTGATGACAACAGGAACCTTGGATAACAACATAGACCCTGACTGCAACAAGGTCACAAACCCAGACATGGCCCTGGTCACAGCCCAGGAGGGCACAAGTTTTAATGTGAGCAAATTTAGCAAGAAATTCCACAGCTAAATAATAGCAGAATTTATCCTTAAATATTTTGAAGATTTCTATTTCTGAATTAAGCATTCCTGTATCTCCTGAGTCCTCTACTGGCCTTATTCTGCAACAAGCATTGTTGATCTAGCCTATTGTTGAAGCACTGTTCCATGAGTTAGTGATAAGGTAGAATATAGCAGTCAGGGTCTCTCTTTCTCTTGGAGAATGATGAAGATGGTGGCCTAGCCCATAATCCCTTACATGAGTGAGGGTTCTAAGAAAGGCTGCTAAGGACTCTACTGCTGTATGAAGTGAAGTATAAGTAGGAATCAGTGAATAAGAGAGTATCTCTGTAAAGAGCACTGGGTCCGAGTATCTGTGACTCTAAAAGAAATGTCTCTTACAAAATAGCAAGTGGCAATGATGTGCCACATAGGGCTGGCACTTAAGCCATACATGCTACATAACAGACACTTTGTTATCTTGACACATGAAACAAATAGCTTTTGAGAATATAAATTCCAGAGAGAACTTCTAGGATTCTGGTCAAATGGCATCTCAAATCCATCCGTGTTGCCAGTACCCTAGAATTTTATTTTAATAGCTGGTTGCTTTTGAGATATCCTGTCTCTAGAAGTCTGGGTGAGAGATCTTGACTTGCCAGGATACAGGATGGTTAACCACTCATTTTCCCTCCTACTGGATCCAGAAATAAGCCAGGAGATCTGCAATGGAGAAAGCTAAGATAATAAATTGGCCATGGTACCTACCTGTAACTGAAGTTTGCTGAAGCAGGAGAATTGAGTTCAAGACCAGCATGAGTCACACAATGAGACCTTGCCTCAACAATTACAGAAGGGAGAGGGGGAAAACACACACACACACACACACACACACACACACACACACACACACAAACACACACACACACAGAGAGAGAGAGAGAGAGAGAGAGAGAGAGAGAGAGAGAGAGAGCTGAAAGAGAGAGGAAATTGGGAGAAGAATGAGCAAACAAGAAGCAAACAGAACCAGGCAAACTCACAGAAAAAGAAAATATTTCATAAATGCATATCATAAAACCTAGAGGGTTCTACTCACAGAACATTACAAACAAGCAAACAAGGAAAAGGTGCATACACTGAATGAACAACTCAAGATAAACATCTTCTCTGGACCAAGAGCTTGGAAAATGGAAGGAAGTCTTTTAGTAAGAATCTGGGTGCTCCTCTGTCCAGTGACTGCCCAATGTGCAATATTGGTTGGAATCCAGTCTACAATTTTTTTCACAGAATTAATTATAATTTGTAGTCTTGCCCTGAATGGAAGGGCAACTAAATTCCCATGAGTACCCTTAGGTGATCTGGCTAAGGAGTCAAGAAGAGACTGAAAAGGTCAGCAGATTCTGCCTGAATGTAGACAGCTAGAGGGCATTAGCTTCTATATCTGATGAACTGAGAGGGGAATGACTATTTGCAAGTCTGAGGCAGCTAACTCATAAGGGAAGTTCTAATCAAACCTTTACTTGCAAGATTCTTTTAGCACAAACTTATCTAGGCATTGAACCACACCTTCAATGAGGAATTTCCCATGATGGAAGTAAGTATAAACAGTAAAGCCAATAAGGGCCTCTCTGAGTACAGTGCAGCTCCAAGAAGAAACAGCTGACACCACTGACTGTAGAGAACAGTAAGAGCATTTATCTAAATTCGATATAAACCTGTCTTCTGAAGATTTAAATATTTAAGAGCTGAAAGAGAGTGGTCTCCTGGCAGAGCTCTGTTGACAGTTGATGGTTGTTTAGCAGAAAACCTGAGAGATCAGGAAAGGGTTGAGCACGTCCTCTTAAAAGGAACAAAGGTTTGTTTGTTTGTTTGTTTTTTCAGGAAGAATCAAAGAACAAATAAGCAAATTTCATTCACAGAACCAAAGAGTGGCACAGAAGAGGAGAAAACAAAGAGGAGAAAATAGTTGCCAGTAAGGTAGAACAAAGAAAAGACAAACCATGGTAAAGGGCAATTATAATGTTACAGACCAAAGTATGTTTTCATTCTTCTCCAGAATTGTGGCTCCTAATACGTTGTCCAATCACAGTAGTCAGCTGGTCAGCCCTAGACCTCTACATATGAACAAAAACAAATGAGCTCAGTAGACTTGCTGCTCTCGCGCTCACTCTCAAGCTCGCTCTCGCTCTCCTCTCTCATATACATGTATAATAATGCATTACATAAATTATATTAAATTACAATAAATAAACTCATTAAATTATAATTGAATACCCCTAATGATTA
The DNA here is from genome assembly GCA_902168405.1 of Peromyscus aztecus. NCBI lineage: Eukaryota > Metazoa > Chordata > Mammalia > Rodentia > Cricetidae > Peromyscus > Peromyscus aztecus. The sequence goes on from CABHPQ010166984.1 coordinate 6,727, forward strand.
AAGAAGAGGTGACTAATTCCAAAGAGAGTGACTGGGTGTCATGGAAGAGTTGGATGGGGGAGAGCAAAGTTTTTAAGAGCTACAAACACAGTATTCATGTAGTAAATTCTCAAATATTAAAAAATAATAATTTTTAAGGGGAAAAGTAGCAAATAAAAATACAATACTCAAATGTACTTTTAAAACAAAATAATATGAAAAAAGATAGCAAATATTAGGAAGGGCCAGAGGTAGTAGTACATGTCTGTAATCCAGCACTCAGGAGGCTGAGTTCATGGCCAGCCTGGATTGTGCAGTGAGACTGGCCAATAAATAAGAGATGACAATAAGCTATAATTGTAACAGTTACTTTTCCACTTGATTTTTATTCCAATAAAATGAATAGCAGAATTCTAAAACCAAAGGGAGAAAACTGCTTACAGTTACAAATGGCAAATAAAAAAAGGTGTGTCAAGAATTCAGAGGCAGTCTAAGAAGAGAGCACCATATGATGGATTTATAATGGCCTGCCAGGGTTCGGTTCAGGGAGTCCTACAAGCATGCTAAAAAGGATACAGGACTTGGACCTGGACCACAGAGAAAATTACTCCATTTAGGAGTCTTTAGGTAAAGAAGCAGCCCACATTTGTTTTATTCTGAAATTTTAATTTAATTATTGTTGTTGTTTGTATGTGGGATATATGTTTGGGCACATATATGTCAGAACATGCCTGTGGATGTCAAGGAGCTATTTATCTCTGTCTCCTCTTACATGGGTCTGGGGATTGAGCTCAGATTCTCAGGTATGCTAACATGAACATTTACTCCCTGATTAAATTTTACTAGGAGCTTCCAAGCACAGAAATCATTCTTACAGTCTAAAAACTGGATGCATCCATGGCCTTTAATTTTGAGAATAAGAACTTTATCTCCTAATACCTTGATATGGCAAGTGCAATAAATTTGGAAAAGTTGTGCCTAATACCTTAATCTGTCTTAAATGTATGAGTTTTTCAAAATGCTTTGAAAAATATCATTTCACATTGACAATAGTCCTGTGAGCTAGGAGGCAGACTTAGAACACTAACTCTTGTTTTACATGAAAAAAAAGCAAAAACAGAGAATTATGCGCAACATAACTCAAAAGATATTTGCAAAACCTCACTTTTTCTTGCTTTTTTTCCAATTCACTTTATCCCTGATGAAAATGTTGACGGGACCAATCTTGGACAGGTCTATAACAAATACTCACAACTGCAGTGAGTTCATGAATGCAAGGCTATGTCCTGTCCAGAAGATATTTTTGTTGCACATCCCTCCATTCTCTGGCTCATATATCCCTTCAGCCCTTCTTCTGTCCTGTTTTCTGGGCCTTGAAGAGGACGGTGGCTGTCCCATTTAGCAAGTACTCAACGATCACTTATAACACAGAACTTTGACCAATAATGTCTTCTTTCATTAACTTCCATCCACTTCAATAAGAAACTTTCCTAGGAAAGGCTGAGCACAGCACTAATCTATGATTACACATATAAGCATTTAGAAGACTTAATAAAAATAAATTTAGCCAGGCACTGGTGGTGCATGCCTTTAATACCAGTACTCAGGGAGCAGAGAAAGGTGGATCTCTGAGTTTGAAGTCAACATGGTCTACAAAGTGAATCCCAGGACAGCCAGGGTTACACAGAGAAACCCTGTCTCAAAATATTATTTATATTAATAATAGTAATAAAAGCTTCCCAGGAAAATAACAAACTCCACTTTAACTGCATCTCTATTCATTTTACATTGTACCCTCTGCACATCTACTAAGACACAGACAGGGAGAGAGACAGACAGGAATGTAGCAGGAATCTTAAAAAGTTCTTATTAATAAAATCAAACCTGAGGCCAGTTATTGGGGTGAAATGCTGGAAGGTCAGAGAGAGAGAACAAGTCGCAGATAACCTCACCTGGCCAACTTCTCAGCTGGTCTTTTTTCCTCAGACTGGATGCTTCTGTGTCCTCATCCCAGTGGCTCTCAGCTGAACTGCTACTCAAAGATCTGAAACTTAACCAGCCAAATGCTTCTAGTTTCTGGTCTTCACACCTTATATATCTTTCTTTTCTACCATCACTCCCTGGGATTAAAGGCTCGCTAAGTCCCCATGCTTGGCTGTATCCTTGAACACATGGATTTCTGCCTCTGGAATGCTAGGATTAAAGGTGTGAGTGCCACCATTTTCAGCCTTTGTATCTAGTGGCTGTTCTGTCTCTGATCCCAGATAAGTTTATTAGGGTACACAATATTTTGGGGAACACAATACCACCACACAGGAAGAGACAGAGGCACAAAGAAAGAAGGAAGGAGGGAAAATCCAGGGGCTGGAGACTTGACATACTGCGTAAAAGCGGTAACTACTCTTGCCAAGAACTGGAGTTTGGTTACCATCACCCACATGGCAGCTCAGCTTCAGCAGCTCTGATAATCCTCTTCTGGCCTCTAAGGGCATTGTTTGTATGTAAAAAGATATGCCTGAAGGCAAAATGCACATAGACATAAAATAAAAAAATAAATCCATGTTTAAAAAAACCTTTTCAAGGACAAATATTCAAAACTCATTTCTTACAGTCTCTAAAACAGAGTGCTAAGCTGCTCAATCTTGTGTGAAATACATGTTTTAAAATTATCTTTTGGTAAGACTTTCGAATTTAGGTAGCATTCCATTTTCCTTTAGAGCCCCCCAGTAATCTCACTAGAGACCTACTAGTTGCTCTCAACTATACATGAGTGAGGGAACAATGTACAGAAATGTTCACTACATTTTTCTTCATGCAATGAAGATGAATTCTTCTGGGATTCTTCTGAAAATAAATCTTGAATTGTTTCAGATTAGTGCCAACTAAATACCAGTGGAAAGTCTGCCTATACCTCATTCCCCACCTTTTCATGAAATATGACTGCTGCTATCTCCAGGGATGGGAAAATAGATGGCAGTCCATAGCAGATAGCTTGACTGAAAACAGTGATTTTTTTCTTCAAATTGTTCCTCTACATGATCTATGAGTGACATGAGATATCTGTGAATGTGATGGCCTCATAGAATGACATGATCAAATATTTCAATTTGGTATATGCAGTTAAAATTTGGATACTTGGGATATTTGGATGAGAGAAAAAACTAAAATAATAATAAAAATAAAAATCTGGGCAGAACACTGAAAGAAAGCTTAGATAATGAAAAATGTAATGTCAATTGAGGGATTAAGAAGAAGAATCCACTTGCATCAAAGGAAAAAGATTTAATGAAATCACTCCTAGTAGTTAAGGCAGAAATGATAGATCATAAAGAGGTTTCAGATGTTATGAAGTAACACACATCAGCAAGGGGCTGACAAAATTGGAATATCCTTTATGAAGATTACTTAAGTAGGACTGTGTATGGTAGACTAGAGGCATGAGACAGATAGGAGAGCCAGTTATGAAGTTACAGTGATAATGAAGCTGGGAGTTAATGAGGCCAGAATCTAGGGCAATTGCCATAAGACTGGAAAGACAAAGATAAGTATGAGAAACATGTGGGAGATGGACTCCAGTGGTTTTGCAGCAACTCCAAACAATTATAGTAAAAAGGCCCTGAATTACAAAAGAAAGAACTCTACTTTCTTACCTAAAGTGCTGATAATAAATCTATCAATATTGGAGAACTGTCAGTATCTAAATTCAACAAGACCTATTATTTAATACCATCAAATAGTCATTACAGAATCTGAACATTAACTTCAAGAATATATATTAAATTTTAATAAGTTCTAATCACATTTCTAGGCTCTGGGAATATAACATCAATGAACAATATAGGCATTAATTCCTTGTCCATGCACTTTACCATATAAGGGAGAGAGACATGTAATGCATTCACTAATAAGTGCAGCAGTATACATTTCATGTTAAAGGTAGAACCTGTAGAGGAATAAATCGATGAAGAATAGTGAGGACCAGATTATTTTTTAAAAATGTGATTTCTTATAAAGTATACAGGGGTTGGGCTCCCAAAGTGCAATTCATATGGGCTGAATAAATAAATCATGTGGGTAGAGCAGTCAAGAGATTTTAAAACGGGCATTGCTAAATACAGAGAAAGCAGCATATTAGAAGCAGAGAAGGTTGAAAACTTCCAATAGTCAGCATTTAGAGCTGCCTCAGTCTAACCGTGCAGGGCATTATGGAACCCTATAATAACCTGTGCTTCACATTTTACTTTATAAAGAAAGAGTTCAAGTGAAGTGTTTCATACAAAGGAATGACAAAGACAGACTTAAGTCCTACAGGATGGACCAATCTGCTGTGAACAATGAATAGCATGGTACAGAGAGCAGTCAGGGGATCAATGAGAAGTAATTACAAAAATAAGTGATAGTGGGAGGAGTCAGAATTGATCGGGGGCTGTGTGTTAAATAATAAGAAAAAAAGTTCTTCTGGTTGGCATTGTTCATAACCAAACTAAATAAGGACAAGTAGTTGAGCATTATGCTGACTTTAAATTATAATGTTAAGCCACACTTCTCAGGCCATTGGTCAGTGGTTTAGTATCCAAAGGTGTAGTCTAACCATGATTAAACTATGCCAGTCAGTGTGGGCATGACTACCCTAAACTACCTCTATTCCCAAGGAATTCCACAACAATTAGGATACACATCAGATTCCCTAGCTAAATAATCTTATACTGTTAAAAGTCTCCTACCCAGTTTTCACATTTACTACAAGTACATTCACCTGAGTTATATGAAGAGCATGCCATGCTACCTGGTATAGAGAGGAACAGTGCCTGTTCTAAGGCTTTTTAAAATGATAAACTTACTTTAAAGTTTAAAATTAAAGTCGCCAGTGTCATGACAATGACCTGAATGTTAATGAATGAACTGTAGATAAGTATACTTAAAGAGAGAGCCAGTGCTGACCACTCCATGATCCAAGGGAAAGTTGGAGGGAAAAAAAAGAGTGTTTAGAAGGCAAACTGTAAAATACAACACACACACAAACACACACACACACACACACACACACACACACACACAAAATCATAAAATTATTTTTGTTGTTACCTTATAACTTTAATTTTGCTAGTGTTTTGATTCTGTGTTTTCCAATGGTCTTAGACAATCCTGTGAAAAGGAATTTCAGCCCCAAAGGGGTCATGACCCACAGGTTAAGAACTACTGATTTTAGGTCTATCTTTAAGTGTGATTCATATACTCAGTGAGACTCCAATGTAGAAAACTGACTTTTTTTCCTTTTCTCTTATCTCCCTCTCTGGGAAGATGTTTCCCTCTCCATAATCACTTACTATGTACCTAACCTCTGTAGTTATATGGCATGTAAAATGGAAAGTAAGCAATATGTAAATTTTTATTGACTGTAATCATATACTTAAGGAATAGCTGAAGAGTGTATTTTGTGGTTAATAGGAAAAATTTAGAGCAGATTTATTACTACAGAAATATTTATTTGGAGTCCAGGGAGGTTAGGTATTCAAGTAAGTACCTTCCATCATCTTTCACTCAGAACATGACTCAGAAATCTAGACAGAGACTATGGAGTTGCTAGTTGCAAACTCTGACTATTAGGCATGAGCTGACTAATGGGGCAAGAATAGCAATGCCAAGGAATCAGAAGTCAACTTAAAACAATTTATCTCCATTAATCCAAGTCTAAAGCCAATGTACCTATAGCCCAAGGGGAGGGCAGAGGAGTGCAAACAGAGTTCTAACAGGCTTACTCTAGTCCCAGATATGAATGATCCTGGATTTGTGGTGGTAATCCTTGCATGGCAAGAGTTAAATTATTAGGAATAAGACTTCTGTAGTAAAGTCAATGGAACTGTAGTATCAAAGCTATGAGCAGAATTGTCTTTGCAATTTTCCTTTTGTTGTTGTTGTTTTGGTCCTTGATGAAGGCACAGCCATGAAGACATGTAAGAGAAACTGTAGCTTTATGACAAATGGAGCAAAATCAATGTCCAAGAGACCAGAAAATATGTGGGTATTATAAATAAGGAAGAGAAATGGAAGACTGTAAAGTTATTTATAATATTTTAGTTTCCTTTTTTAAAGCTATAGATATGTGACTTTGTGACTAGTATGACCTTGAACCCATACAATAAAAATACTGGTAGATATTTTAAGACAAAATTGGCATTTAAAACATGGACTTAACATGACCATTGCATTAGATGCAGGAAATCCCTTTGACAAAATAAAACACCCCTCATGATAAAAGTCCTGGAGAGAATAAGGACAAAAGAAACAAAGCCCAGCATAATAAACACAGTTTACAGTAAGACCACACCCAACATAAACCTTAATGAAAGTAAATTCAAAGCATTTTCACTAAAATCAGGAACAAGTCAAAGTTGTCTACTCTTTCCATACTTATTCAATATAGTATTTACAGTACAATGAAGTGTTAGCTAAAGTAATAAAGCTGAAGATCAAAGAGACCGAAATAAGAAATGAAGAAGTCAAAGTATCTTTATTTGTCGATGATACGGCTATATAAAATTGACCCTTAAATTTCCACCAATAAACTTCTACAGCTGAAAAACACTTTGTAAGCAAAGTATTAGGATACAAAATTCACACACACACACACACACACACACACACACACACACACAGTAGCCTTTCTAAATAATTTCTAAATGACAGAGTGAGAAAGAAATCAGAGAAACAATACTTTTCAAAATAGGCTAAAAAATATGTTGGTGTAACCTAACCAAGCTAGTGAAAGACGTGTATCATAAAACCTTTAGACATTGAAGAAATAAAATGAATAGCATGTCAGAAAATGGAAAGATCATGCATGCTCTTGGATTGGTAGGGTTAATATAATGAAAATAGCCATCCTACCAAAAACCAGCCTACAGATCCTGTACAATTCCCATCAAAATTCCAACACAATTCTTTACAGACTATGAAAGGACAGTTTTCAGCTTCTTGTGGAAACACAAAAATGCCAGGATAGCTAAAATACTAAGAGAACGTCTGGCAGTTTCACAGCCCCCAATCTCCAATTGTACTAAAGAGGTATAGTACTAAAAATAGCACTGTATTGGCACAAAAACAGACATGTTGATAAATGGAACCAAACTGAAGTCCAAGACATAAGTCACACACCTTTGGACAGATGGATTTTGAGAAAGGAGACAGAATACACACTGGGAAAAAAGAAAAGAAAGGATCTTAAAATATTGGTACTTTCAAACAGGGTGGCTGTATGTACAAGAATACAAATAGACCCATACATATCATGCACAAAACTCAACCCCAAATGGATCAAGAACCTCATCATAAATTCAGATAGCCTGAATCGGTTAGAAAAAGAAAAATGTGGAGAACAGTCTTGAACTCATTGGCATAAGAAAAGACGTTCTGAACAGGACAGCAGTAGAACAGGCACAAAGAACAGCAATTAACAAACAGGACTTCATGAAACTGAAAAGCTGCTGTATATACTGACTGACACCATCATTTGGAAAAAACAGCAGATGGCAGAATGAGAAAAGATTTTATCAATTACACATCTGATAGAAGACTAATATCTGAAATATGTGAAGAACTAAAGTCTCTGAACATCAAGACAACAAATAACTGAACTAAAAATGGGTTACAGATCTAAACAGAGTTCTCAAGCAATATAGCTCAAGTGGCTGAAAAGCTCTTAAAGAAATGGACCAACACCCTTAAGCATCAGGGGTTTGCAAAACGCAACAACTTGGAGATTTCATTTTCTCATCAGTCAGAATAGCCAAGACCAATAAAACAAATGACAGTTTAGGCTAGCAAAGACTTGGGGTAAGGGACATATTCATCCATAAGTGGTGGGAGTATAAATTGATACAGCCACCTTGGAAGTCAGTGTGGCAGTTCCTCAAGAAGATGGGAATAGATCTACCTCAAAATCCAGCTCCACCACTCTTGGGCACATAATCTAATGATTCTATGATGTACACCAGAGACACTTGTTCATCCATGCCTGTTGCTGCTATACCCATAATAGCCAGAAATTGGAAACAGCCTAGATATCCAAAATGGAATCATGGATAAAGAAAATGTGGTATATTTAGACAACAGGCTATTACTCGGATTATTTTTAAATCATGAAATCTGCAGGTTAATGGATGGAGCTAGAAAATCATCTTGAGTAAGGTATCCCAGACCCCAAAAGGCAAATACTGAGTGTATTGGCTTATATGTGGATGTTAGCTGTTAAGTCTCTGATAATCAGGCTACAATCCATATAACTACAGAGGTTAGGTACATAGTAAGTGATTATGGAGAGGGAAACATCTTCCCAGAGAGGGAGATAAGAGAGAGAACACAGGGAGGAACAGCTCAAACTCAGTACCATTTGAAAGTTGTATGGACACTTACTACAGTAGAGCTTTTTAAAAATATATGTACATATATAAAAATAAATCTAAATGAAATCACCAAGTAACAGGGGAGATAAACCCCAACTAGATAACTTTTGCCCCCCTTGAAACTTTCAATGCCAAGAAGTTTTTGGCCAATGGGACATGGAATCTCTCAAACATTCAGGCTACTGCCATGGCTGTAGGTTGCTCTCTGCAAACTGATGGGAAGGCCTTATTGCTGAAGATAATACCTACAAAACATATTGAACTTGTGCCTTACTAGGTTTTTCACCCCTAAAGACTAGTGTTCATGGTACTGGAAAGTACTCTACAGGCTACTTACCAGAGGTAAACATCAAAGCACATACAAACCCTCCAATCCCCAGTAGTGACCTGCCTGCAAGATATGCTCGTGCAACAGTAGCACAAAAGTTGTGAAAGTCACTAAGCACTATCTGATTGGATCCGAGTCCCACTCCATGAACTGGAATCCATGTCTGACACTGCCCCGGTAGCCAAGAACCTGAGACTAGGCTGGCCACGGAGGTAGGGGAACGCAAACACTACTGTTCTGCTAACAGAAGACAGCAATGAAATGATTCCTAACAACATTGACTGGGGGCTGGATCATCCATCATCCGAGAAGCTTCCTCCTGCAGCAGATGGGAACAAATACAGAGCCTTTCAGTCAGACAATGTACAGAGGTTCCAAAACTTGGAACACTCAGCCCTTAATTGGATGTCTACATCAAATACCACCTTCCAGGTTCAGGAAACTGTAAAGAAGAGGCAGAAAGATTGTAAGAGTTAGTGAGGATGGAAGACATCAAGGAAACAAGGTCTTCTACCCCCAACAGGACTGATGTACATAGAAACTCAGAGACTGTGGATGCATACACAAGGCCTGCACAGGTCTAAGCCAGATGAGGTCCCAGCACTGAGAGGAAAAGTGAACAGAAACCCCACTCCTATCTCAGATGCTATCTACAGTTGATAATTATGCACCAAAAATTCATTTGTTCCAAGGGAGCCTTATTGGTTATATAAACCACTCTAAGTCTGGCAGTTGATGCCCCAAATGAAACAAACTCACTGTACTTTTTTATTTTTATTTTTTTTAGTTTTATTGTCTCTTAACAATTTGTCTGGGCATTTTTTACCTTAGAAGTTTTTGCTAATATATTATTGTTTCCAATCTCGTGGTTTTATGGGATTTCTGTATCCCTATGTCTGTATGATCTTCTTGTGAGTTTTCTTTGACTTTTATTTTTCCTGTTGGTTTATTGTGTCCTATTTTGATTTAGTTTCATTTTATTTTATTTTTAGATGTCTATTTTCATTCTAATGAGAGAGAGAGAGAGAGAAAGTGTGTGGGTTTTGGTGGGTGTGTAGGTGTTGAGGATTTGAGAGAAGTCTGGAAAGGAAAAATTATAATTAGAATATAATATATGGGAAAAAGTACTTTAAATTTAGAAAAAGAAAACGTAAATATGGGTCTACCAAATGTACCAGCCAATCATCTACCACCCAGAATATGTAATCAGCCATTTACTACACATTTTCAGTAAAATGCTTTCTCATTAGGTCATAGCATAATGTAACAGCTTAGTTATTCCATTATAACAAAAATTATTTATTACGATTTTTCAGTTAATACCATAGATCAGACTCTAGTGCTTATTTATGTGTTAAAATGTTTTAACCAGTAATTAATAAAATGAATACTGTCATTTTTTTACCCATTTGTTTCAAGTCTATTCTTTCTGTAGTGTACGTGTGTGTATGTGCATCCATATGTGTGTATATATGTGATAATATTTAGGTCAAAGTTAGGTATTTTCCCATTGATGTTTTTAGAGATATGTAAGAAGGAGAATGTTAAGAATGTGTTGTTATTTCAAATTGTAATACGGGATATGTTTTTTGGCAAATATGTTTTTCACATTTATGCAGCTATATATTTGTATTAGTCAATGAGTTATAATTGACACACAATGAAATGCTTATGTTTTCTGTGCTTTGACACCCTACACATATCACAATTAGCAGACTGGACAAGCACCTCAGATCCCAGGGTTGTTTTCCTGTAACACAATCTCCCTGCCTTCCCTCCATTTTAGGTTACATTTTAATTTACTGAATGAAGCTCCTACCTGTTATTGTCAATTGCAAAGATAGGCATCTCTGTTAAAACTGGGAGTAGCATTTGCCTATGGAGCCAAAGAGAATATTTAGAAGGCAACTGGGGCAATGTCATTTTAGATACATAACTGCAGTCAGTTTTCCCCACCTAGGACCTAAGCCCCCTTAACCACATAGGTTTTTTTGTTTTTGTCTGCTTGTTTATTTCTTCTTGTTTTATAGTACCAGGCATGAAGTCTCTCCTGTGTGTTGGTCTGGAATCCAATCAGAGAGCAGTTGTTTAATCTCACAGCAATCATGCCACTGTATCACCACTGGGCACATCTCAAATGACAGTTCAAGTTTCCAGTTGTTAAAGACTGCTGAGATCCTTTCTCATCCAGTAGCCTCTACAGCACCTTCAAGAATATGAGAGCTGCCTGGTGGTGGTGGTGGTGGTGGTGGTGGTGGTGGTGGTGGTGGTGGTGCACACCTTTAATCCCAGCACTTGGGAGGCAGAGGCAGGC
>CABHPQ010166984.1:25691-39781 GCA_902168405.1 Peromyscus aztecus
TCTCTCTCTCTCTCTCTCTCTCTCTCTCTCTCTCTCTCTCTCTCTTAAAATCAAGGAAATTACATATTCCAGACACAACAGGACAGATGTACATATGTGCTCACAGCAGTAGGACACTGTGTACAAGCTCAAAGCAGACAAAATCATCCCAGTACAGAGAAGAGGAAGTGGGAAAAATGTCCCACCCACAGCCAAGAAGCTACTTGTAACTGATAGCTGCTAAGAGAGGAAAAATCAATTTTCACCAGTGGATGGACACAGGATAGACCACACTCCAGAGAAGGAGCTATGCTCGGCAGTATTTGGCCAGTGGTGATGCTTGTTTTCTGTTTGTTTGCTTAAATAAACTTCTAGGATTATGAGCCTTAAGAATTTTAAGTAGTTTAAAAAATAATGTACATGTTAAAACAAATTTAAAATGTGTGTCTTTGAGGAGTAGGAACGAGGGAAACAGTGAATTACCCAAGATGAGCTTATAAATTTTAAAATGCATAGCTAACCTTAACTAAATCTATAAATAAAAAAAAAAGAACCATGCTGACTCTTTGGATAGACGTTTTTGTTTCTCTTTGTTTTTTCTCTCAGTATTGATTTCTGACTATGCTGCTACTTCAGCTGGAGGAAGTAAGCATCCTCTCTCCTCAGACCCAACTCAGTTTCCAAGCACTTGGCCCCTCATTCACTCTGATAATGGCTCTGTTCCCTTCCTGTCAGCATGGCTCACACTACTTCCTTGTCTTCCTTTCTACTCACTACCTCCTTAGTTTGACTTTCTTATTCCTACTGGAGAAAATAGAAGAGAATTGGATATATGCTGTTTTTTAACTACGTCTCTATTGTTCTGTTTACCAGGAAAGACAGATGTTGGGATGAATATCTGTAGCTCGGAGTAGCCAAGCAGCACAAGCTGACCTTCCTTTTTGACTGGAGACCCAACAAGAGAGTGTCTTTCCAGTGGTCCCAAACAAAAATAGTTCACAAAACCCTAAGTCCCTCCCTCCTCCTTCCTATGCTTCTCTCCATCCCTATTCCTGGCTCCTCCCTACTCTCTATGACTAATTCCTGTCAACTAGTTGCTGACTCCGCCCCCTGATGCAAGGTTGATTTTATTAACAGTCTCAGAGTTTCACAGTGCCATCAAATATACTGCAACAGAAATGTGTATTTGGATGATCCAGGCAAGCAGAAGGCTTTAGAGGATCGTATTTGTAGATGGCAGAGACAATTATGGGATGATTCAATGATGTAACTGTGCTTGTTTTTATACCTAGACTTTTTATACGACTAATTCACCATTTAAATTATCTTCATCTCTTCGCCCCTGTTTACTTCTATCAACACTTAACATATCCTACCACCTAAGTGTGCATGTCAGGATGTGCAAAAGTCATCTTCAACATTGCAGACTCACTCTCACCTCTTCACTGACTTGCAAAATACGAATTAATATCCCACACCTGAGTTAGACTTTCTGTCATTGTGGCAAATAATCTCAAATAACTTAAAGGAGAAAAGATTATTTTGGTTCAGGGTTTCAGAAATTTGAGAACATGGGCACCTGCTCAGTTGGTTGCATTGTTTTCAGGCACGTGGCAATGCAAACCCATCACAATGAAGGTCATGGGACAGGATGACTGATCACCTGGTAGATGTCAGGAAACAAAGACACAGACAGGAAAAAGTCAGTAACATGATCTACCTCCTAAATCACATTACCAAGAGACCTATTCTTCCACCTGAGCCCAATCTCCTAATCCTAATTCAATATGAATTTATTAATTGATTAATCCACTGATGACAACTCTGTGATCCACTATATCTTTATAGTAGTATTAGAAAAATACTAAACCCTCTGCCTTGGAGCATGTTGAGAGAGGCACTTCACATCTAATATACCAATCACCTGTGAAAACTGATTCATCAATAAATAAACTTGTTAGTAAATTCATCATCGTTCCTTAAATTTTGTGTTTCAGCACATTCTGAGCAAAATGCAAATAGTAGGGCTGTATAATTATGGATTATGTGCACCTATATGTTTTCAGTTCAGGGGTGGACTGGCTAAAGGAAAATATATCAAAATACAAGTTCATCATGTATTTTGGTTATATAAATGATTTTGACCTATTACCATAAGAGAAAAGTAAAAGCAAATAAAATGTAATAAACAGGAAAGTTGTGAAAACAGTAGATGTATAACAATAAGAAGTGATGATTTCAGATTTTTTGCTACATCGTCACTCTCATTCTCTCAACTCTCTACTGACATGCAGAATAAGAATTGATATTCCACACCCATGGTAGACTTTTTGTCACTGTGGCAAATAATCTGAAAGAACATATAGGAGAAAGGACTTATTTTTGCTTGTGGTTTCAAAATTTAGAGGCGACAGTTGGCTGGTCATACATACCCACTATAAAATCCAGAAACTTGTTTTCTTATCCTCAAAGGATTCCTGCCATCACTCTTCCTTAAACATGCACATTGTTCCTTTAGAATTTATAGGTTTCTCTGTGTAAGGGGCCAAGCTAGAAGAGATTGTTTTTTGCTTTCATATCTGGACTAGACTTTACTGACAGCATGGAAAACACCAGTGTCCAGGGAGAAGTCAGTGCTCCACATTCATCTCAGGGGAATAAGTTTCATTAAATTTCATGTAGCCTATGTGTGCTGATATATTGTGTACCCTAACAAACTGCCTGAAGATCAGAGAACAGAACAAACCACTAGATTAAACATAGAGGCCAGGCATTGGTGACACACACCTCTAATCTTAGCACTTGGGTGGCAGAGATTTGTCTGTATCTCTGTGAGTTCAAAGCCACCCTGGACTGTATGAGATTGACTCAGTCTAGGAGAGAAAACAGAGTCAGGTAGTGGTGGCACACACCTTTAATCCCAAATACTTGGGAGTCACATGCCTTTAATCCCAGCACTTGAGATCTCATGCCTTTGCTTGGGAAGCACAGATGCCTTTAATCCCAGGAAGTGATGGCTGGTCAGAGAAAGGCATATAATGTGTGAGGAGACAGGAACTAGAGACTTTTTCAGGCTGAGGAGTTGGTGAGGTAGGAGATGGTGACTGTGACTTGTTGCTTTGTCTCTCTGATCTTTCAGCATTTACTCCAATATCTGGCACTGGTTTATTTTATGAAAAGACCATTTAGCAATTCCTGTTACACCTATGTGACTCTCCACAGAAGTCTTTTTGAACACTCCTTATTTCACCTCCCTCCAACAGTCAGATGCTTATAACAGGGTCTGGCGTGGAAACTGGTCCTTCCTAGCTAGTCTTTGATGGTCTCTGTTTGTCATACGCATGGATTTGACATGCCAAGAACTGAAGCACTGACCATGTAACATTAGTGATCTCTCTTCTGGAGTGCTGTGCCACAGTCTCTTGGTGCAAGGACCACCAAAACAGTTTTAATAAATTTGAGAGTGGGATGGAGAATGGGAATGATGAAAGAATAAAAACTAGGAATTACCTCCATTGCTCAACTCTTTCAAAGTAATCATTTTATACTTGGTGGTTTTGAAACAACATATTTGACCTACCCCTCTTGAGAGTTACTTGAGCAGAAAAGAATAACCTTACTAAAGCATTAAATCTGAATCGAGTTTTCTCCCTCAAAAGTATGTTCAACCAACATGCCTATACCAGGACCAAATTGTCATTGGTTTCTGCATTACATATTATTTATGAATTTCTGTGAGTTGATCTGTAATAAGCAAAAAAGTATATTATGGTTATTATATATGTTAATATCTAAGAGACTATCATATTTATCTCTCAACTCCTCTATTACAATGGCATTCCATAAGGTATATATTTAGAATACTAAACTCTTCAGAGTGTAACTCAAAACTGGGTTTCACAGACTATTTGGAATGATGATAAATGGTTCCTCTGTAACTCTAATGATACTTTCCCCCATATTCTAAGTTATGGAAATAAACCAGAGAATTTGGGATAAAGCAGCATAGATACAAGTCCTGGGTCCTGAGATGATGAATAAGTTCTTATAACAATTAATTGATATTTCACTGTGATATATAAAAATTGGGTAGGCAGGCTAAGAATCAATTTTAAATGAATAAGATGTGACTAGGATTGAGCCCCCACTTTACAATATATATACATACATACATGTATAATTAGACATATTAAATAAATATACACACGTGTGTGTGTGCATGTGTGTGTCTCTGTCTCTGTGTGTAGATGCACATGCCACAACACATGAATGGAGTTCATAGAACTCTGTATGGAATTGGTTTTCTCTTTCCATCTCGTGGGTCATGAGGATCAGTCTCAGGGTAGCAGGGACAAGCTCCTGTAGCATAGTGAGCCATCTTGCCAGCCCCAGTCTCTACTTTCTGTTAACCGTGTGGGTGTTGTTCATTCTTGTCCCAGGGCCTGCTTTCTGCACGGGGCCCACTTCTTTTCTAATCCTCACCGTAAGGCTGAGGTCAGTTCAGAGACAGGGTAAAGCTGACGATGATCAAAGCCAAGTGCTTCCCGGTTTCTTTGATAAGCCATGTCAGAAATAGCCTTGAATCTAAATGGCACATCAAAGTGGCATGCCAAATCTTTAGGGGCATAGAAATGATTCTGTCAAATAAGTCGTGTAGGTCAAAGGGATCCTATCAAAATGTCATATACACATCAAACTCCACAAAACCCAATCACTTAGAAGACCTTGACTTCTTAAGATGAATGAGGATTTAAAATGGCACTGAATGGGACCAGAGGAAAAATATGGAGTGTATAGATACTGTGGGAGAGAGGAAGGTAGAAGATTGTAAAGAAGCAGAAGAGTCACTTAAACACTTTGTTTGGCTACAACTGACAGGGAACCAACTACAAATATGTCTAAGTATCCCGTTTATCACAATGTCTGCCCCAGCCCTTACAAACAGCCACATTAGTCACTAGCTAGGATGGCAAGGCTATTTCCAACTCTCTTGATATGTGGCTTCCCTACAAAGTAGCAACTCAAATGCATATCAAGCAGAGATAAAGTACTTAGTAAGGATGAAATGTAATACAAATTTCTGTTAAAGATGAAATCTCACCTTAGGAAAGTCTTAATGGCCACAGGGATAATTTAATTTTTCAAATAATAATATTGTTTTCCAGGTGGTTCAATTTGAAACAAGGATAACCAAGGGCATGTTTGTCTTCCAGGAACAAGATATGGTAGAGCAGTTAATGGCCCCTTTATTTATAATTCCAGTATTCTAAAACTGGAGAAAATACTGACTTCTAGATAAGGATTTAAATTTATCTTAATCACCCCCATTTACTCTGTGAGGGTTAAATGATGCTCAGAGAAACAAGACAGTATATGGCTTTGTGGGGATGGGGGCAGGGGAGAAGTGAACTTGTACAATCATGATGTTTGTAATAAGTAATAGTTGGAATCTTTGCACGAGGAATGTTTCAAATATATTTCATTAACATCAGCAGTGGGAACCCTTTATCAGTACATGAATGCAGTGCTATGAAGTATGTAAGATACCACTGATTTTTAAAGTTGGTAGTTTTTTGATACCTTCATCTTTAGTAGACTCTGCCTCCATCTTTCAGGAGCATCTAAATCTCCTTCCCACACTGCTAGTTGTAGCATATTTAAAATAGGGCAGTAAGTAATCTCTGGTTCACACGTTGACTTTACATTTCCCATATTTTTTTTCTCAATTCATTGATAGTACTCGCTCATTTTTGACATTGATCCTGGATGTTCTGGGACAATAGCTTATTGTCATTTATATATGAAGGAGAAGTACAGTCATTTTCCATGATGGAATGTATGTCACTTTCATAGAGAAATAAGCCTGTACCATGACATCTAAGCTAAAGCACACTTGTGCTTATAGTAAATGAACAGAAATATGTATCTGTATACTAAAAGTTGGAGAAAATGCTACCAACTCAAACAGATGACTTAGTTGGTCTTGCTTAATTACTAGCAGAATAAAAAGACAAGATAATCTTTATATTCATTTCTTAAATCTTCGGTCAACAGACCACACTTCTACAGGGAAAATATCCTGTTACTTATTTTAGAGCAAGATTATTGAAAAAGACGCTGGAAAAATTGTGTAATCGTCAAGTCTTTTAATAGAATACGTGAGGCCTTGGACTCGAACACAAGTCTAATAAAATAAAATAGAAAGAGAAAGCAATAATGTTATTAATTGCATTCTCTTTAAAAGGAGTTACATATTCTCTGTCACTTTTATAGTCCTCTATATTTCATTTGTTCTCTTTTTTTTTTCAGTTAGGACTTTTCATTTGGACAACAGATGCTGTGGTGGAAGGATATATTCTTCATGAAAATAGGTGTGAAGAACATAAATAATGGATATATAGCTATTCTATAACCACTAGAGAAACAGATCTAGGAAACAATGAGAAAATAATCCCCTTCTATAACTCTCAAATATATATATATATATATATATATATGAAAAAGATAAATTTCTTTTATATTGGCCTCAAATGGGACATTCACTATTAAATAAAATTATGGAATTTCATATTCTATATGTTTTCTTTAGAAAAAAGCCATTTTCTTTGTAATATTTAACTGAATAAGACAAGTACATTAAGAAACACAAGGCATTTATGGTGCTGAATTAAGTGTTCCTTATACTGAAGAAGTTGGAAACATTGTGATAAAATCTGAAAGTAAATGATGCTCCAGAGAAAGGTCTTATCCCCAAACACCTATGCAATGCCCTCACAAATAAGACACATGTAAACACATATGTATGACCTCATATCTAGATAGGTACACCCATTCATAATATCTCACAAAGAGAATTTATACTGACACAAGAATACCTCATAGAACAATAAAGATGCCCAAATGCAATATTCTTCTGACAGAAAATGACTTTATCATCTGTTCTATTTTCTTATAAAAGCAAATTTCTGTTTACATCTATTATCACAACAGTACTTAAAATATTTTCCTAATCAAGTTAGAGTTGTTCATTCTTAGAATTGTGTTTGTGTGTTTGCATTTTTCACATGACCTGGCTCAGCTTACTCCTAATTTTATAGACGTTAAAAATGAACCCAGAAAGTTGTTCACTACCATTTGTATAGGAAACAGAAGGGCCATGATGAAATGGACAGTAGTGGACATCACTCATTGCCACTCCAGAATTCTTCCCCATTCAACACTCCCTCCTTGGTTCCACACTCTAATTCATCAATTTTTGATATAATGTGGTAAGAATATAAGCTTTGGTTCTTTAACATTTTGATTAATTAGTTATATAATTTATTCTAAGGATAGCAAGTGCAATAGTCTTATACCCTGTTTTACTCAACTTGATAAGTTTACTTTTTAATTACTTTTTGAGATTAAGATACAATTACATCATTTTCCCCTTCCCCCTTCTTTCTCCAACCCTCCCATACACCCCACTTTTTTCTCTTTGAAGTTCATGGCCTTTTCATTAATTGTTGCTACCTATACATTTGCATCTGTATATATGTATATATTCTTTTTTTTTTTTATTTTACAACATAATTCAACTTTACATATCAGTCATAGGTTCCCCCGTTCTCCCTCCTCCTGCCCCATCTCCCCCCCCCCCCCCACCCCCATTTCCATCCCCTCCAAGGCAAAGACTCCCCCGAGGATTGAGATCGACCTGGTGGACTCAGCCCAGGCAGGCCTAGCCCCCTCCTCCCAGGCTGAGCCAAGGGTCTCTACCAAGCCCCAGGTTTCAAACAGCCAACTCATTGGCCTTTAAGTTCACTTAGAACTTAAGATGCAGAGAAGAAAGTCTTGTAAACATTTTCTTATCCTGTTTATGCCTATGCTTCTGAAAGTGATGGTAACGACAGTTTCACAGATGCTTGGTTTATTGGATCATGTGACCTGGTCTTTTGAAAATTATCACAGGCCATAATGTAAAGTTTAAACTTCCAAAATTTAATAGTTCTTGCATCTGACTTCAAACTAACACTGCACTTAATTCTATTGTGCACAAATGGAGTCACAATAAATATGGTGTTTGCTTTCCTTCTTATATTAAGTTAGTGTTTTCATTTCTATAATCTTGGTTGTGAACTGGAATTCAAACTCAGAACCCTGGCCATAAAACCTATTCTCTTTCCATACAAATTTAAAGTGATTTTTTTCACTACAAAACTGTAGAAATTAAAATATCTTCTTATCGAGTAGGAATTTAAAATCTTGTGCTGGTAGCCATGATATTATAATGTTTAGTACTCTGCTACATTGGTTAGAGAGAGAGAAAATAAAGAATGAAAAATGTGGAACATGTTTTTAATTTTTACATCCAGAAGACACAGTTGATCAATTACTGAGTGCATTTAACAGTAATGGATTGTTATATTAAAGTCTGTTTTTGCAGAGTCCAAACCCTTTGGGATCTGGGCGTATAAAAACCTCTGGACTGTTACTGTTCCTTACCACCTGGGTATACTTGATGGTCCTTTGCCTCTGGCTCTATGGTGATCCTGTAACAATTAGCTGAGTAGTTTATTAGGAGAGGGAACCAGGAAGGAAAAGCTTGTGGGGTGAAAACTCATTCTTCTGGGATTGGTGACAAGGCAGTGGATCCTGGTATCCTCTGGAACTTGAGAGAGAGCAGGGCCCTGTCTGTGTCACTGTGCATGAGGAGGAGAAGAGGCATTGCTGACTGGTCAGGCATGAAGCACATAGAGGGAGCAAACAAAACAAAAGCTCCTACCTTAGCTAGAACATCTCTTCCCATTAGGGGCACAGGGCAGGCTGGCACAACTAAAAATGTGTGCGTGATAGAGATACCCCTAAAAATACAATTAAGTGGTGGGCTCTGGTGAGGTGGGTAAGGCTGTCCCCCTCCCCCAACAACAGGGAAATGAGGAGAGGTGGGACCCCCAAACTCACTCAGGACTGAGTAAGTAGCTTGGTCTCCAAAAGGAAGGAAATGGATCCCCCCATACTGTAATGGTTATCCTGGGTTCCCTGTAAGAGATGACACCTTTAATCCTCACCCATGTCTAAGCCTAGGAGGTCAGCTGGAGGGTGGTCTTGGTTTGATGCCCCCATGCCATGAGGTGCACGGGGGCAGTCAGCTGACCAGTGTCCCTCTTGGTGGTACTTCGGACAAGGCCCAGTTGGTGGCTCATGTGGGGCAGGGTGTGCACAAGCCCAGTGGCCTTCTCTATTTAAAACAGGAACCTGGAGGCTTCAGGCTGCCAGTCGGACAGCACGTGCTAGCAATTGCCAGGTCTGTTTAAGGGCTTTCTCATCTCTCCCATGGTACACCTTAAATGCTACAGCTAAGATTTCTGCCTGTGGGAGGGACCCTCTCTCCAGATATTTAAATTTAGCCCTGATGTTGGGGAAGCTCCGGGAGACATGAGACAGAATTTTATTCCTTATCTTGAATTACATTTTTTTTTAGCTTTTTATAGTTTACTGGTTTGAGGGCAGCCTTAGGAAGCCCCTCCAGGAGGCAGGTTGTAAACTGATCTCTAGCTAGAGAGCCAACAGGGTTATTATAATCCCAGTGTTGGTCCTGATGGTGAACTGCCTCAGCCCTGGGTGGGTGGGCAGCACTGGTTTGATGAAATTCATTTGCATGCATCCTAGCCTGCTCCCAGACCTATCTGTGCTTCTCAGGGCAGCTCAAGAACCAGTGACAGGAAGAGAGAAGGTGAGAGCCAGAGTTGGGCAGTTGTAGGGGCTCTCCTGATACTGGAGAGCAGGAGCAGAGGTCAGGTAGGCAGAGGTTCTTTGGAGTCAGAGATTCCTCAGGTTCAGGTTGCATGGCTAGGAGCACATGGGCAGGAGAGAAAGGATCAAAAAAGGAGGGTTTAGAGCCTAGATCACAAGCTTTGGATAAAGTAACTCTTTTCATTTGCCCTTTCTCTGGCAGAAGTTAGACAACTCCCGTGAAATATCTGGGTCCAAGGGGCCATTAGTTGGCCATTTTTATTGTCATCTAAAGGATACTTAAGGCATTTCTCAGAGGAGTGAGACTAAGAGGAGGAAGCCTTATGTCCCATGACTTCAGCAGAGAGAAAAAAAAATTAAAAAAAAAAAAACAACTGAAAAAACAAATGTGATTCGAGACCACAAACTTAGGCATCCCTGAAATCAAAGAGGGATCTGTGGATTGGCTCAAATTACCCAACACTTCATCAAGAGAAGGGTAAAGGTCAGCACATTCAAGTCTCAGCACCAATGTTAGTTTTCTGAGGTGCAATGTTATTCATTAAGTGGCACTATTTACCGAGGTACAACAAAACCCACTACAAGAGTTTATTAGGAGAAGGAAGGGACAGGAAAGGATGTGCTGAGGCGTATTTGGAAGATATGTACATAAGAGAGAGCAAGAAGAAGGGGGAGTAGTCTGTGACCCCCTTTTAGGGATTCCCTGAACATGCGCATATGGGCTCCCATAGCTACACCCTGCATACACATAGATTGCATGATCACACTGCATGCAAATTACACAACCATGCAGTGCACGGATTATGTAGGATGTAAGGCCCTGGGATGACCAAGCCTCCTGCCTGGCTACTGGACAACATGTGCGCGGTCACGTAGTGACAGCTGGGGTAGGACAGGAAAACCTTGGACTACATACGGTGGGGCCAACACAGGGCAGGAATTTCCACATAAGACCCAAAAAGGCTTAAAAAAGGATTCTAGACACACAAAAAACAGAGTCAAGCACAGCTTCTTGGTAACTGTCTTTATTCTGGTAGGCTCTGTTTGCTGGTGGAGAGCAGAGGCATGACTCCTTTAAGAGACTGCTTCCTGGCTTGGTGGTAGGGGCAAAAACAGGCAGCTCTTTTAAGAGGCCCTGCTGCCAAACACTTACAAGGTGTATGTAAGCGGCAGGCAGCATGCTACTCAGTGGCAGCATGGACCCAGAAACATCCCAGAGTTGGGACAGTAAACATGGCTTCCAGAGCTGGCCGTAAACATGCCACCAACATGTGATTAGACCTCTAAGGGAACCAAGCGGGAGGAGCCAGCATCAGCATGCCATGATTTAAGTTACACAATAGTTCGTTGTTGTTTTTTGCTCACACAGACAAAAGAGACTACAGATACATAGTAAGGATGAATTCAGATGGAATAAAACCTCTAAACAGGCTATAGTGTGATATATACATACATACATATATATATAGTATATATATGATATATATAGTATATATGAATGCATGCTTAGGAGAGAGAAGAGAAAAAGTGTATACAGTTTTAGATTTAAAATACCTCATTTCTTCTATAATAATTTTTAAGGTCATTTTACTCTACTCTGTATGTGTATATTAGAGAGCTACCATTAATGCTGATTTCATTTCCTGTTTTGCTACCTGAAAGGTCTGTGTCAGTTTGGGGTAGTTTCAAGTAAATAATATTTTCAATAAGTGGCATTTTAAGTTTTTATTTATTCTTGAATGCCTCATAATTTTTGATTAATATAAGAAATTGTAAAGTATATGATTATTTTCCCTCCTGCTGACAAAGTATATGATTTTAAGCAGGGTGTTATTTTGCTTAAAATATTCCTGAGTTTCTTTGTAAGATGCACTCAGGTTACTTGGCTGTCAGAAACCTCATGTTTCATGTGGTCTCCAGTCTGTAGTTAATATTCTAAGCTATTAAAATGCTACTCTTGCCAAGTAATTGCAGTGATTCTTTTACTGCTCTTAAGAAAGAAATGGTGTCTGTAAGCCATTAGCTGGACTGGATAACTTTTAATTAACATGACATTGCTTAGAAATCTCAGAAAAATAGTTTCTTCATGTGGAGAGATGTGGCTGTACACACCATGCTGTTTTGCTCAACTACCCTTCCAATGGTTTGTGTAAAACAGTTTCAACTTTTCTATTTGCTACTGATTCAGTGATTAAACCTATTTTTTTAATCATTCCCAACTTCCTCCTAGTATTTCTTTTTTTACCCCTCATCTAACTTATTGCCTTACATGTAACATGAGAAACAGATGCACATCGACTTTTATAGCTTGGAACTGGATTGTCTCCTTAAGGCTCACATCTTAGGGACTTGTCCCTAAGATGACTCTGTGAGGTGAAAGCAGAATACCCAAGAGAGGGATCCCAGTTTGCAATCAGATTATTCAAGACATGAACGCAAAAGAGAAGACAACTATATCCCCTCTTTCATCTGTTTTTTCAAAGCCAGGCAAGAGACAAACACCTTAAATTTCACAATAATCTTATTTTTATACCTGTTGAGGAATATTATTTTAAGATGTGTTGCATTTGTTTATGCTGTGGAACATTTGCTTAATGATGCAAAGATGTGTTGCATTCTTTTATGTTGCATTGGTTTAACTCTGTGAAGATGTGTTACTTTGCCCCTCTAAAACACCTGATTGGTCTAATAAAGAGCTGAATGTCCAACAGCAAGACAGGAGAAAGGATAGGAAGGGCTGGCAAGCAGAGAGAATAAATAAAAGAAATCTGGGGAGAGGGAGATCAAGGAGCAAGAGAAAGGAGGAGAGGAAGACTCCAGTGGCCAGCTACCCAGCTACACAACAAGACATGGAGAAAGAGCTAAAGAAAGGTACACAAGAACAGAGAAAGATAAAATCCCAGAGGCAAAAGAGAGATGGGATGATTTCAGTTAAGAAAAGTTGGCTAGAAATAAACCAATCCAAGGCTGGGCATTCATAAGAAAGAATAAGCCTCCATGTGATTTATTTGGGAGCTGGGTGACAGGCCCCCCAAAAAGCCAAAAGAGTAAAAACAGCATCTCCACATATCCATATACTTTCTTTTACCCTTCTAAAATACTGGCTTTGGTTTCATGACCAAGTACTTTAACCTTAGTATGTTCACTTTACATAGTATCCTCATATTTTTTTAAAAGTTTATATCACATTTCTTTCATTGTCCTGAGAATTAAGAACAATTAATTTCTTTAATTTCAATCAGAATATTCCTTCAAATATAGTTCAAGTCATTACCTACTAAAATTTCCCTAGCTTCACTGATTCCCACTTCTGAATCCTTTTAGGACATAGAATCTTAGAGATAAAGTCCATAGACAAGATCTAGAAACATAGTTTTAGTGTTAATTTTTCACCATTAAATGTTTTTTTGTGTGCATATAAGCAAAATAGTCTTTACTAATTTTTTCTAACATTTACCCTATTGAGATTACTCTACCTTTAGCACCAAACTGTTGATAATAAAGTGTATTTTCTGATGTTATGGTAATTTATGAAATTATTTGTGAGCCTCCACAATTTTAAGCAAACGTAGAAGACCTTACAATAAAAATAGATTTTTTTTAAGATTATCTAACTATTCATTTATATGGTATATTCATTCATACATTAAAAGGTATTTTACAGCAGGTTTAAAAGCATATGAGTATAAAGAATATAAGCTTTCAACATATCACACAAACACACTCATATACATATATTTATTATTATTATTATTATTCATAGATTCTGACCTGTATAATCTGTCCACTCAACCCCATATATTTATCACCCAGTATCAATGATCAAAGCATCTTGCAATTATTGGTTAATATATGCAGTCCTATCTGACACTCTAGATGCAGATACCTAACTGAGTTTCCAAAAGAGGACACTGTCTTCTTGCTGCTCACTACAAACAAGGCTTTTTTATTAATTTATATGTCACATATTTTGTGTGTTTGCTTTTAAAAGAATTTTACCATTACACCTAGCTCCTAAGCATGGCTCTATAGTAGTCAAGAATTTCTTAATAAAGTTGAAATATGACCTATCAGAAAATGAATATGGTAATGTTAACTTTTCTCAGGTACAAGCAAAGTGCAGTTGGTATTAAATTCAATCTAAATTAATCAATAATATGCATTAATAAATTATCTTTAAGGTCAACAAGATGGATTGAGTACAGGCAACTGCCTCCAAGCCTGACAATCTGAGTTCAAACCATATCTACAAATCTTTATAGTGGAAAGAAAACTTACTCCTCAAAGTTGTCCTCTGGTCTCTCTCTCTCTCTCTCTCTCTCTCTCTCTCTCTCTCTCTCTCTCTCTCTCTCTCTCTCTCTCTCTCTCCCTCTCTG
>CABHPQ010166985.1:0-10996 GCA_902168405.1 Peromyscus aztecus
AAAATATGTCTAGGCAGGAAAGGGAGTGAAGGGCAGGACTCTTAGGAACACTAGATTGTCACCAGGATGACTCTCAAGTCACCAGGAGTGGTACATAATTCATGGTGACTGCTCCCTGTGTCTGCTGACTGTGCCTGGTCCTTCCTGGTTTTGCTTCTTGGTGGGACTCAGAGAAGGGATCGCATGTTACCGTAAGGACAGACCATGCACATGCCGGAAGCTCTTCCTTCAAGCTTGGAGACCTCAGGGGGAATGTCACCTACCATGAGGCCTGAAAGGGAGCAGGCAGAGTTGAAGATGTTGTAGCCTTGCATCACATAAAGAAGTCCTGGGGACCTTATGGGGACAGAGAGAATAGCTTCCCAACTCCCTGCTCATCATGTATCCACTGGCCCTTCCCTCTCTTTTGCTTGAGTCCAGCCAAACCTTCCACTCAGTCAATGGTCCATCTTGGGCCACTTTCAGAGCTGAGACTGGAAGTGCCCCAGGCCACTGTGGAAAAGATGGTCACCCTCCATAGCCACCACATCCGTGCTCCTGATGAAAAGGTGAGCAAGGAGGGTCAGGGTCTCAACCCCTTCTCTCAACAGCTTTGGGCTCATGACACAGCTTCGAGCAAACGACCACACAGGCCTGTGCCTCAGTTTCCCCCTGAGCAAAATGGGGAGAGCAGTCACCCCTCTGTGAAGACTGAGTGGACCTCTGTCCATACTCTGTTCTCTGCCAGCCATCTTCTCTCTGCCTGGAGTGTTGGCCGGGATGGTGCACTTGGCACCAAACACCCTCTCTGAACAGTATGCCTCAGGAGCTGTGTGCCTCACACACACAAATCACCAGCACAGAACACAGTGCCTGGCACATAGTAAGTGCTCAACATTGGCTTTGAACAGGCGGATGGGCTCACAGCCCCTCCCGACACATGCCAAGCAGGCAGGCGTCCACCACAAACACTCCTCATCTATTCCTCCCCACCCCACCCCCATGTCACTTCCGTTATCATCTTTAAAGTCATTTCCAGTGCCAGCCCATCTCTCTTCCTAACGGTCCTGAAGATGCAGCCATCCACCTGCAGGGCCCGGGCGTCGGACGGCTGTGTCATCAACACCATGACACCCCCGTCCCCCTCCCCCGGGAAGGGAAAGGCAAATAAAGGTAGGAATGGCGACCTTCTGCTCGGCTATATGAAACCTCTCCCCACTCTGCACCTGTCCCCAAGGACCCGCTCACATTCTGGGACTGCAAATACCCAAGGTGAATGTCATAATTGCTATACTTTATTATAAACTGCCAATTACAGGCCAGGCAGAGCTGGGCAGAACCAGTACATCTTCATTTACTCTGGCGGCTACTCTGCTGCCGAGTAAAACCACCACCGGCTTTGAAATCAGACAGGTCCAGGCTGAAATCCCTGCTGTGGGACTCATCACGTGACCTTGGACAGGTGACACAATCTTCTAGGACCTTTCTTGTCCCTGAGGTGGGGGTAGAACTACCTGGAAGGTTTCAGGCTCAGGGTCCTAGGGGGACACTGAGACCCATGGGGTAAGAGATTCCTTAGGAGAGTTATTAACACCATGGATGGACAGACAGACAGATAGCAACAGGGCAGGGGCTCTGATGAGAGTTCAGGCCCATGAGGCAGAGTGAGGGTTCACTTCTTTTAGGTCTCAGTGGGAGAGAGAGGTTCCATGTCACATGGTTAATGAGCAGTTCACAGCTCAGCCTGTACCAGGCTGTCTCTGTCCTCTGGGCAGCAGGGACCAGGATCCTGCTTTCCAGGGAGGGACTACTACCATTCCCAGGATGAGAAGGAGGAGCGGCCCATTTAGTTAAAGTGTACCCATTTTACAGGTTGGGTATGTGATGCTACCTGCAGCCCTCTAAGGTCTACCTGGCCACCTGAGGTCTACAAACTCCCCTGAGAAAAATGAAAACAGCTCCTTGCTGTTGTAGAACCTGGGCACCTGGAAGTCTAGTAGAGACTCACAGACCACCCCCACCCCATGGGGGCTTGTTATTTCCTTTGCCTCAGCTTTAAGAAAGAGGCCGCAGCAGGAAAGCGTGGCCTGATCAGCCTGGAGGTTAACACAACCTACGATAAAGGATTGGGAGAAGCAAATGGCTGAATGGCCCCTAAGTTGATTTACAAAGCCAGAGCTTAGGTATTCGAGCGGATGATATGAAGAGAGTGCAGGGCTTGGGGTGGGGGGATGCAGTCTGTAGTCCCCACAGTGTGGATTTCAACCTGGACCCCTCTACAAGCAGCACTCAGGAGGCAAAAGACCAGAGACCCTAGCCTAGTTAAAGACTAGCCTGGACCGTTCCATGGCGGCTGTGTAGCCTCTCATGGTTTGGAAGCTGGAGCAGATGGCAGAAGCTAATGGTTCACTTTGTGGTGAACAGGAAGCATAGAGCAAGGTGGGCAGGGGGCAGGCCTAAGAGGTCCCCGAGGGTCTTTGTTAAGGTTTTATCGCTGTGAAGAGACACCATGACCGCAGCAACTCTTAAAGAGGAAAACATTTCATTGGGGCTGACTTACGGTTCAGAGATGTATTGTCATGGTGGGAAGCATGGTGGCGTGCAGGCAGACATGGTGCTGGAGAGGTAGCTGAGAGTTTTACATCTTGAACCCCGGGGCGGCAGGAAGAAACTTTGAACCACTAGGCCTGGCTTTAGTTTCTAAGACCTCAAAGCCCGCCCCCTAGTGACATACTTCCTCCAACAAGGCCACACCTTCTCCAACAAGGCCACGTCCCCTAATAGTGCCACTCTCTACGGGCCAAGCATTCAAACACATGAATCTGTGGGGGCCACTCCTATTCAAACCACCACACCAAGCAACCACCACATCAAGCATCCGCCCCAGTAACCCACTTGAGCTCGTCCTCACCTCCTAAAGGCTCCAGAAACTTCCAAAACAGTGTCACCAGCTTGGAAACAGATACTCAATACATGTGCCTGAGGAAGTCCTTTCATACTCAATGACAGCTACAGATTGAGACCTGGTCTCCAAAATAGGAGTGGGGGAAGGGGGAAGGGAACGGGGGATTAGAGGGGAAGGTGAGAGAAGGGAGTGGAAGGAATAAGAGGAAGGAAGAACATTCCAGAGAAGTTAATTGTCCTGGTTGGGTTTCTATTGCTGTGGTAAACACCATGACCAAAAACAACTTGGGGAGGAAAGGGCTTATGTTGGCTTACAATGGTGGTTGTCCATCACTGAGGGAGGGCGGGGCAGGAACCTGGAGGCGGGCACTGAAGCAGAGGCCATGGAGGAAGGAGCCAGGCTTACTGGCTCAAGGTCCTCATCCGGCTGCCAACCGGGTGGCTCCGCCCACAGTGGGCTGGGCCCTCCCACACCAATCATCAATCAAGAGACTCCCCCACAGGCGTGCCCATGGACCAATCCGATTAATGCATTTTCTCAGCTGAAGCTCCCTCTCCTAGATAATCCTAGCTTGTATCAAATTGACAAATAACTAATGAGTGCGCTAATTAACTCGCCAAAGGTGGGTGGTACGACTACTGGGAGGCAGAGAAGGGATTCCAGGCCAGTTTAGCTCACTTCTATATTTTTAGCCACTCCTCCAAGGCAAAGGACCCCTCCACCCTCCAGCCCTGCCTCCGTAAATAATCACCCTGAGGTCTCCACGGTGCAGCCGCTGAACATCACTCCGCTCAAATTCCAGGATGAGGGGACCTCTTCCAGACTCCAACCCACCCACCCCGCACCAGGAACTTCTAAATGACTGTGAAATTTTTCTGCCACTGAAAATGCAAAATAGTCGGGCTGTGGTGGTGCATGCCTTGAGGCAGAGGCAGGTGGATGGATCTCCGTGAGTTCAAAGTCAGCCTGGTCTACAGAGAGAGTTTCAGGACAGCCAGAGCTACACAGAGAAACCCTATCTCGAAAAACAAAACACAAAAACAAACAAAACTGAAAATGCAAAATAAACCAAGAAGCCTCCGTGCCCCCACGGCCCCAGCCTACCCCACTGACGTCACTCAGCCACAACGGCCCTCTTTCTGCTCCCCAAACAGCCAGGCCCCTCCCCCTCTGAAGCCTGTCTGCTCTTCTCAGTACAGAAGCCCAGCGAGCCTCTACCTGTATTCAAGGCTGTGTGGAAGCCACTCCTTTCCTGCCTGCCAAGTTGAAGTCTCTTGGCTTGAGTGGAAGATTGAGATGTGAATGTGCAGGCTTACTTGGGAGAGTTATTGACCCATTTCCCATTACTTAGCACAATACCTAGAGCTGAGTACTTTTATCAATAAAAATGGTTCTAGAGGCTGAAAATCCAATATAGGGTGGCCTCTTGGAAGGATCTAACATGATGTAGTATTGTGACAGATTTATGTATAGGGACCAGAGATCCCATTTCCAGACAGGAAGCCAACCAGGGGAAGGGGCAAGGGTCGCTCCTTTTGTAACAGGAGGACTAACCAGTAGGTGTCAATAGATAGACCTCATAGCCAGGTGGTGGTGGTGTGTGTCTTGGAGGCAGAGGCAGGCAGATCTCTTGTGAGTTTGAGGTCAGCCTGATCTACAAATCGAGTTCCAGGACAGGCAGGGCTGTTACATAGAGAAACCCTTTGATGTGTATGGAATTGGGTTCTACTTTTTATGTACAGTTTCCATGTGTCTAAATCACCCTTGTATTTATCATTGTTGTGGCCACACACAAAACTTTATTAAGTCAACAACAGTCTTGGGCACTGTGCACAGGCTATTTCGCTCTTTAAGGGATTGTCTTAGGGCATTTCTCTAGCAGTAGAGCTGATCACACAGAATAACTTGCAGGAAGTTCTACTTTTCTGTCTCACATTTCTCTTCTACTTTGTTCCATGATCAGATGTTCAGTGGGACATGTGTGTCCTAGTCACTGTTCTGTTGCTGTGAAGAGACACCATGACCAAGACAGCTTATAAAGGTGCTGCATTTGCTTCTAGTTTCAGAGGGTTAGGCCATGCCCATCTCATGGTGGAGAGAGAGAGAGACAGAGAGAGTGCCACACTTGGGCCTGGCATGAGTTTTTGAAACCCCACCCCCAGTGACACACCTCCTCCAGCAAGGCCACACCTCCTAATCCTTCCCAAACAGTCTACCAACTGGGAACCAAATATTCAAATATATGAGCATATGGGGGGGGGGGGCATTCTCATTTAAACTACCACAACTGGCCAGCTGGAAGAAAGACTACAGTTCCCAGAAGCCTTGCAGCTAAACAAGTCAGGTGATTGATCCCTGCCAATGGGATATAAGCATTTGTGATACAGCAATACCTGAGTCAAGCCCTTTAAGAGAAGAAGTAAGTCTACCTATTCCCCTCCCCTTTTAATTGGCTGGCATGTGGAGTTGCTGGGCACTGGGCTGGATTCTGGGTTCAGGAACAGTACTCAAGACAAAAAACACAGGGCTGGAGAGATGGCTCAGAGGTTAAGGGCACTGGCTGCTCTTCGAGAAGACCCTGGTTCAGTTCCCAGCACCCTCAACAGCAGCTCACAAGTAACCATAGCTCCAGTTCCAAAGCATCTAATGCCCTCTTCTGGCTTCAGAAGGCACTGCATGCATGTGGTTCTCCAACATTTGGGCAGGCAAACATTCAAACACATAAAATAAAATCTCAAAAAACACTTTAAGTCAAAAGATACATGAGGAGAATAACCCGCCCCTGACAACGTCATCAGTCACCAGCCTGGCTGGTGCTTTTATAGGCAAGAAATAAGCAATGCAGCCTTCTTTAGTCACATCACCCAGAACAGCCTGGTCTCAGACGCTAAGCAGAGACCAGCCTGGTTGGGACTGGGTGGGAGATATAGTCCATCCAACTAAAGGTGTGTCTTTGAGTCTAAAGCATTCAAAACCCCCACCCCAGCCAACTTGAGATATTCTGGATTTGACAGTTCTTTAGTTTAAGACTTGAAAATCTCTGAAAAGGTAGAATTGTTGCAAAATGTGCCTGACTCTCCCCCACAATGTAGCAAGCGGCGTCTGACAGCTCTACCCCTCCCAAGCTCTGGGGAAGGTGGGCTGTCCCTTCACCATCCCCAGGTCAGACCACCCAAGAGCTGGTGGTCACTTATGTCTTTGAAACTCCCAGCAAAACCAAAGTGTCCCAACAAGATGGTGCTAGATCCGGGGATATTCACATCTCAGTGTCCGGTAAGTTCTGCATCTGCGGTGGGAAGGGAACCAAGCCGGAAGCACTGAATCCAGACACTGCATCTGCGTCCCACAGCCATTTTCGACCTCCAAACTTTTCCATCCACCGGAGCAGCTTAGTTGGTATTCAGCGGGTGGCTGGGCCTGACGGAGCTCCAGCATTCACCCCAGGTGGCAGCCCCTCCCTCCCTGAGGCTTTGCTCTTACTGCCCAAACCGGGGGCGGGGCACAGAAGAGCTGGTTCTGGCCAAAGCATCTGCTTTGCCACCAAGAAATGAGCCGCAGTGCTGACTGCAGGGACGTGGGCCTGCTGTGCGTTTCTGAGTGGACACTGTCAAAATAATTAATGTGAACTGGCTCCTGTTCGCTGGCTCTTCTCGCTTCTAACACCACAGCCCTTCTTCCCTGGATTTCATTATTCTCTGACTCATGGCCTGGAGCCACAGGCCAGCTCAGTCCTTTGGGACTGAGAAGGACATCAGAACTCATTCAGCTAACCGCATCTTGTGGCTTTTCTGTCACTCTCCAGTCCAGAACTGAGATCATCTCTGTAGTCCTGACAAGCATCCCCCCGGGGCTTTACTGAACAGTCTCCAGAGATAGAGACCAACATCCCAGGCAGTGCCCCGCAGCTGTGGGACAGCCGCAGAATTGAGCATAACAATTGCCCACAGGCTAAGCCACACCCACCTCCCCACAGGCTAGGCCACACCCACCACCCCACAGGCTAAGCCACACTACCTCCCACAGGCTAAGCCACACCCACCACCCCACAGGCTAAGCCACACCCACCTCCCCACATGCTAAACCACATCTACCTCCCCACAAGCTAATGCACACCCACCTCCCCAACACGCGCTAAGCCACGCCCCCCTTCCCTAGACTACTTATACTGCTACTAAATGACAGTACAACTGAAGTATTTATATCGTCCTTGCTGCCTACAACCCTGCAATTTCACGAGTTCTAGGCTACAGCTAGGAACATCTACACCCATGCTCACACGCAGAAACAAAACCTCATCTGTATTTCTTTCTTCCTCAGCTGTAGGTCTTTCTCTTTATCACATCACCACAGGGAAGACCTTTAAATATTATGCCAGCTGGGCATGGCCAAAGGGAACACCAGGCTTATTCTCATATTTGGGGCAAAGCTTTTGTGTGTTTATTGTTAACTATGACATTGGTTATAGATTTTTCATAGATGCCCTCCTGTGTCCTTTCTCAAAATCATAAATCATGTCATTGTTACTATTAATATCGGGAAGAGTTACTACAAAGACAAGACCAAAAGATTGGATACAAAACCACAAAGGCCTCTCACCAGTTAATCTCACCAGTCTCCACAAAGGTAAGGATTGTGATTCTTTGGAAATAAAAAGAGACAGACCAAGAAAGAGGGGTGGATGGGGAACAAAGAGGAAAGGTCCCCTAACAGAGGAACAAAAGCTAACCCATCATTTGAAAGGAACGTAGCCTCTTGCCCAGAACTGTACTCTGCTCAATGAGGACTCCTCTCTGTCCCTGGGCTATCATCTGAGTGACAGACACACCATGGCTCAGCTGTCTTCTCTGCATGATGGGGACAGACACATTGCTCAGGGGGTCAGGGGGATGAGATGAGAAAAGAGACCAGTGATCCTGAGTTGGACTCCCCAGCCCAGTGGTTACAGTTCCACTTGTTCTCACTATGTGTGGGGCTCTGAGGCTCCATGTGCACATCTGTAAACCAGGACGCTGGTTCCTAGACAGAGGTGTGGTGTGTGGGGTGGACCGGGAAGGGGATCAGTTACCACGTCCGTGTGCCAAGGTCATCACCTAGCACTTGACGAACTAGGGAGACCCCTGTCTGCCTCCCAAGATCATACAGAAATGAGCCAGGGAATCAATGTCAAGGTCAGAGTCGGAGACCGAATTCAGGCTTGTGGC
The DNA here is from genome assembly GCA_902168405.1 of Peromyscus aztecus. Classification (NCBI taxonomy): domain Eukaryota; kingdom Metazoa; phylum Chordata; class Mammalia; order Rodentia; family Cricetidae; genus Peromyscus; species Peromyscus aztecus. Next base: position 8,086 of record CABHPQ010166985.1, read on the forward strand.
TGGCTGTGGAATCAGAACTCAGTTTAAAGATTCATGTGGATTTTTTTTTTCTCTCCAAATCGATTTCCCCTCGAGCCAGCACCACTCGTTCCTTTGTTGACATGCTCCTGAGGTCGGCCTGCATTATTTCGGTAGGCCGTGTCTCCAATCTTTAAAGAAGGATTCATTTGTTTACCCTGGAATGCACACGCTCTATTTTTTCTTTTCCTCTTTCAAAACGGTTAACCTTTACAAATCAAGCCCCAAAATGGAATAGTGTTTGGCAAGCCTCCCTGGCTGCTGGATTTTTTTTTGGGGGGGGGGGAGGAGGGGTAGGACACACACCAAGAACAGAACCAGTCATCGGAGAAACGTTCATCCCTAATCTTTGTCTCTGGATGAGGGATGCCAAAATTCAGCAGATGAGCACACAGAGTGCAGCCTTATATTTCAGTGTTAGTGGGGAGCGGAAGGGAGGCTGGGAGCTAGAGCTGAGAGAGGTGCCGGGAGGGGATGAGATTAAAGTCAGAGATGGCAGAAAAGGGCAAGTCCCTGGGGCCTCAGGCCAAGGCAGGAAGCTGTGCTGGGAAGACCAGGGGCGGTGGCTCACACCTGTGTGAGTGCTAGCACTCAGGAGGCTGATGCAGGATTGCTATGAGTTCAAGACCAGCCGGGATATATAGTAGGTTCTGGACAGTTTGGAATACAAAGTAAGACCCTGTTGGAGGAATAGGAGGAGAGAGAGGGGAATAGGAGGAGGGGAGGAGGAAAAAGAAGAGGAAGAAGAGGAGGAGGGAGAGGAGGAGGGGGTGGAGGAAGAGGAGGAGGAAGAGGAGGAGGAAGAGGGGAGGGAGGAGGAAGAAGAGTACCTGCAGGGAAACCTGGATCTCCACATAGAGAAGACCCAAGATCCTCTCTCACCTTGTTCCAACTAGAGCAAAACCCTGAAACACCAAAATGAGGGGAGTTGCTTCCAGGCCTAGACATAGCAAGCATTTTCTTCATGGGCTCCCGAGGCTCAGCAAACAACAGCAAGAACTGACAAATGCCGCCGTACAGAGTTTAAAAGCTTCTGCACCACAAAGGGAAGAATTGCCAGACTGCCGAGACAGCTCACAGGATGCGGGAGTCCTTGCCAGCTACGTATCCGGCAGGGGATTTGTAGCCAGAATGTATAAAAACAGAAAATAGCAAATACAAAAAGAACAGGTGCCTTCATTAATTTAATTAATTAACTCAGTTCATTCACAGGAACTGAATGGAAACTCTGCAAAACAAACTCCATACAGAGCTTCTTCGATGCCCATCATCTCCTCTGAAGTAGATTGGTGCTGCTAGGAGCAGACATGTCTCACTGTCATGAAAAGCCCTAGGTGATTAAACATATTGAATGTCATATTCTGTAAGTTTTGGAGTGTTTGAAGACTATCTATCTATCTATCTATCTATCTAAATATATCTGTTTTATGACCTTGAAAACATACCTAACATGACTATAAGTTTAGCTATTATAGACGACTAATTATTAATCTGTATTTTCACTTACACATTACATTTTTAAATGAGTTGCGTAAGCAAGAGAGAGCCTCTGATGGAGCCAAGGTGACCGAACACTTCCATTGTCACAGCCGGTGTGGACAAGGGGGGGCTACAGCTGGGATGCACAGGACCCAAGAGAAGTGAAGGTCAAAGACAACCCTCGCCGTGCAGCCGGAGAGACAACAGTGTCAAGCTCACACCCCTTGCTCTAAATGTCCAACTTCACCCAAAGCCAAGGTGAAGGTGGTTGGACAGACCCTAGAACTGCTGGAGACGGGAAGTGAGAACTAAGAAGCCACCGAAGCAGGCAGACACAGTGGCTTCTGCCTGCCGTCTCAGTAGGAGGTAGAGGCAGGAGGGTCAGGAGTTCAAGGCTAGCCTCAGCCACATGGTGTGTTTGAGGCCAGCCTGGGATACATGAGACCCTGTCTCAAAAAAGAAGGCCAGGCGGTGGTGGCGCACACCTTTAATCCCAGCACTCAGGAGGCAGAGACAGGCGGATCTCTGTGAGTTTGAGGCCAACCTGGTCTACAGAGCGAGATCCAGGACAGGCACCAAAACTACACAGAGAAACCCTGTCTCGAAAAACCAAAATAATAATAATAATAATAATAATAACAAAAGAAGAAAAAAAGAGAATGGGGAGGAGGGGGATGGAGAGAAAAGGATGCTCTCTCAATACTAGGATGTCTCGGGTGTTTTGGAAGAAGACTGAAAATTCTAAAGGAAAATATTCCCACCTCACTTTTCAGAAAGAGGTAAATCCCGTCTTTTGGAGACTCGGACTCTTGAAGATCCCGGCTTCTTCAAATTCACTGGGCACAGCCTCGCCCCTGGAGACCCAGCTTCAGCTCTTATTACCTTCTTTGTTTTCACAGCTCTACTCTGACCCCCCCCCCCCCCCCCCCCCCCCCCCCCCCCCCTTCTCCCCCTCCTCAAGTACCTTTAAAAGGCCTGGGGCAGACATCAGTGCTGACAGGAAGCAGATGTGTCTCCCCATCACTGTGCTGTCTGGGGTTCTATAACTTTGTCTGGAGCGACTTCAAACTGCAGGGTGAAGGTGACAGATGTCTGGCCCACGTGGACATAGGTTTCTGCCTTATGGTTGAGAACAGTCAGTTATCAACACCCCTGCAGTAAGTTAGACTCCAAAACAGCTTACAAGTCGGCAAGATGAGGGCCTGGATTTGACTCTTAACTATAATCTTCTAGTATGTGGACTATTATAAGCACACATACACACATATTTGCATGTATATGTGTTACCTGAGTATATGTGTGTGTGTTTTTGTGCTTTAAATTTGAACTGATTACAGGCCTCTGTGCACAAGCTCAAGTGCGTGTATACACACACACACACACACACACACACACACACACACACACACACACA
>CABHPQ010166985.1:17650-29072 GCA_902168405.1 Peromyscus aztecus
AGAGTTTCTCTGTGTAGCTTTGCGCCTTTCCTGGATCTTGCTCTGTAACCCAGGCTGGCCTCGAACTCACAGAGATCCACTTGGCTCTGCCTCCCGAGTGCAGGGATTAAAGGCATGCGCCACCACCGCCCGGCTGAGGTCCTCTTTCAAACAAGGTAGAAGACAAGCATTAACACCCAAGGTTGTCCTCTGTCCTTGACACACGCTCTGTGGCACTTGGACACACACACACACACAAATAAATAAGCAAATAAATCAATACACGTTAAAAAAAAAAAAAAGTTAAAACGTGGTTGACTTAGTTTCTACGACCCCTGCTTTGAGGATAGTGCTGAGAACACGGAGGAGCAGAGACACCCTCCCACCCCAGTTCACCTTCCAGAACCTTCCACGAAGGTGCCGATACCCCCTGTATCCAGATCTCTGACTCGGGCATCTCTCTGCCACTTGAGTTAACTACTTGCTTGTTCAACAAGAAAGAAATTTTGCAGCTGAAGAAAATAACCCTCTTCCTCTTTATTCCTGAGTCTTAAGTGTGAAGGGAAACAGTAAAGCGGACTTTCACCCCCTCCCCTGCCCCCCTGGATGGTGGCGGTGACGGGAGGGGTTTCAGGTGGCACTCATGCCAGCAGGCGGTGCCAGGGCCCAAAGGTGCAGGCTGCTTCCAGAAGGGAAGGCCTGTAGCAATGGTCACTCCGCAAAAGCTAGGGAAGACGACTTGGTGCGCGGGCATCAATCGAGTGCATAGAACAGGAACCCAGAAGGTAGCGCTTGCCAGCCCCTCCCCCCACAGCCATTAAAAATGCCCCTCGGCGCTGCGCGGCAGAGAAAAGACAGAAGCCATTAAGTTCCATTTCTGTCTGAAACAGCAGCGAGCTAATTCCCCATATGTGACCTACATTGCGATGATGGTGGTGGCCAGGGCTGTAGCTGTAGAAGTGACTGCCCTGTGAGGTAGAGGCAAGCAGCTGCAGCAGTGGGGGGGAGGGGGGGTGTCCATGCATGTGTTCGGCGAGTGGCAAGAACCTTTGGACTGCGGGCTTGCAACTTAGAATCTGCCTAGACTTCTCCTAGCAAGCAGCCCCCTGCCTTTTGTAACATTGGTTCTCGACCTTCCTGATGCTGTGGCCCTTTCGTACTGTTCCTCATGTTTTGGTGACCCCCCCAACCATAAAATTACTTTTGTTGCGTCTTCATAACTGGAATTTTGCTACCGTTATGAATTGTAGTGTAAATAGGCACTGATAGGCAAGACCGGGGGTCGTGACCCACCAGTTGAGAAGCGCTGCTTTGTAACCTCCTCTCCCCTCTTAAGAATTTGCAAGGGTCAGGGAGACACCTCAGGAGCACAGCAGTCTTGGGAAATGTCATGATGCAGCGAGTAGGAGACACAGACAGACAGACACACACACACACACACACACACTGTTCAACAGTGTTTCCTCCATCACCGAGTGGATTCCAACCCCTCAGTGGATTCCAAAGCTTTGGACCTTAGTCTCATACAATTAAGCTTTTGTTTATCCAAAGCTCTGAGCAGAGAAGCTGCATTTGGAGAAGGAAGGCTAAGAGAAAAGTGAAGAGAGGTTACTTACTACCAGGGACTGGGATGTGGCTTTACAAAGTCCCAGGTCCAGTCCCCAGTACTGCTTGAATCAAGTGTGGTGCCTCACGCCTTTGATCCCCGCATTTGAGGAAACGGAAGCAAGGGCATCGGAAGTTCAAGGTCATCCTCAACTACGTAACAAGTGGAAAACCAGCTGGGGATACACAAGACCCTGCCTCAAAAATGAAAGCAAACAAAAGACAGTGTGTGTGTGTGTGTGTGTGTGTGTGTGTGTCTCCACACACGCACATGCACAAAACATATAGCCAAAAATCAAGAAACATACAAATGTGCGGCATATTTAGAGAATGCCAGGGCTGGGATCAAGCATTCCTGCCAGCCTTTTTCTGCATTTGCTCCTCCATCTTCATAACAGCTAAGAGACAGGGGTGGTGGTTTCCCCCATTTTATAAGTAGGAAACTGAGGCAAAGGAATTGTGAGTGGTCTGTCCACTTCTAGTAAATGAAACCACCAAAGTTCAGATCTGGATATTCTAAATGTCCCAGCCACATGAGGCTCAGAATCTGGTAGGACAACTTTCTGGTTGGGGATCGGTTTCCATTAGGTAGCCCAAGTGACCTTGAACTCCTGATCCTCCTGCCTCTGCCCCCTACAGTGACTCTTTACTGCTGGCATTCCCTGTATATATGTGAGTCCCATGGAGTTAGAGCCCACAATCTAAGCAGGGGTAGTCACTCCTGGCTTCCAAATTGGGGACCACTTTAGTTTGGGACTCTCAACACCAAGTCTGAGACGTGAACCTTGGTGCAGTTAACTTGGGAGGTGCTCCTGGGAGGGCAGGATTGGGATAGTAAGGCAGTGAGGTGGGGAAGGAAGGAAAGACACCATGTGGTGGCAAACTGGTTACCTCCATAAGCAACGAGGGCTCAACCTTGCAGGGAAACCTCTGGGGATCTTGGGAATCTGGGAACTTACCCATCAACCTCCATCTTCCACTGATTAAGGGCCCTCCCCAACCTTCCAAGCCTTCTTATGATGCTGGGCTCTTTGAGTAGGGAAAGGAGCCATAGGGTAAACAGCAAGGAGCTGTCCACAGCCGAGTGCTGAAATAATGCACTCAGCTTATTTCAGGGGAGAGGGAGTGGTCCTCCTGGCCTTGCTGAAACTACGCCAAGCAGAACACAAGCACCATCTGCAGAGAAGCATGCAGCCCATCTTGCTGATGTCCATCCCAAGCTGGAGGGGCCTCCTTCCTTGCTTCAGGGTCTGACCATTTTCTGCCCTCCCTCCTGGTCTAGTCTCTTCAGTGTGGGGAGGCCACGTCTCTCATCACACAGAGGAAACAGTCCTACAGGGAATGTTACAGAGTCTGATACAGTGGAGGTATGCCGAGTCTGGACTCTCACTTCAAAACAGATGAATACACAGGCATACAGGGAACCCAAGGGTGCTTGTTCAGTTCAGATCTGGTGTGACTTTGTTCAGAAGCTTCTACAATCTTTTCTCCACGCATTCCACTCTCCACCTCCCCACAGTCACTTGCTCACCCCTGTACGCCTCCCACTCCACACTCCCATTCTCTGATTGGCTCACCCAGCTCAGGTGCCCACCCCTGTAGCTACAGGTACAGGGAGTCGGGTCCCCATGAGTGATAGATGTCAGGACCATACAGAGGGAGTAAATACACTACACTCAGGGGCGACCTGACCCTCCGCCTTATTTTGTAAATACAGTTTCACTAGAATACAGCAACACCCATTCATTTGCATATTGGCTTACATGTGCATATTTGCATAGCAGACTGAACTAGGTAGCCGGTGGTGGGGATACCTTCATGTCAGCTGCTTGCTTTGATGGCCGCATCAAGGTTAAGCAGGAGGCCGTCCCTGTCTGTAGGAAATGGGGCTGAGGTGTAGCCTGCGGCAGCTAGATAAAAACCTGGCCACTCTACTCCCAACTTCCCTTAAGTTTGTGCCCATTTCAAAAAGTATTAAAGAGCTGGTGATGTGGCTCAGTGGGTAAGGGCGCTTGGCACCAAACCAGACGGCCAGAGTTTGCTCCCCAGAGCCCATGTAGTTAAAGGAAAGTACCAATCCTGCAAGTTGTCCTCTGACCTCCACATAAATACTGTGGCGTGTATATGTGTGTCTGTGCGTGTGTGTGTGTGTGTGTGTGTGTGTACACATATAATAAACAAACACATAAATAAATCAATGTTTTAAAAAGCATTAAACATAAAACAAAGAGTATCTCTGGACTCAATGAGTTGCAGCAACTACCGACGAAGGCCAGCCTAAGTATGTCCTCAGGCAACGCGGCTGACCTCATTATCCGCATCCATCTTCTTCTCCCTCCTGTAAGCCAGAATAGATGGACCACAGGCACCAGCAGCTGCAGGTCAGTTCCTCTGACATCCGGGCACCAGCCCAGCGAGAACCACACCTTATCGCTAAATGGATCTTGTCCCAATCCACCACACACTTAGCGGCCATTCCTGCTGATGCAGCAGCCATCCCTTCCCCTTAGACCATTTCACCGACAAGCCACACAATCCATCAGATCGTCCTGTTGGCTCGTCAAAACATCCCCAGAATCCAGAAGTTTCTCAGCGCCTCCACAGCTAACGCTCTGGCGTGAGCCTGCTTTTCTCACACCCATTACTCTAGCTGCTTCCTCCCAGATCTCCCTGCCTTTGTCCCTGACCCCCAGATGTCTATTCAACACTGCTAAAAATGAAATCAAACGGCCGGGAGGTGGTGGCACACGCCTTTAATTCCAGCACTCAGGAGGCAGAGGCAGCCAGATCTCTGTGAGTTCGAAACCAGCCTGGTCTACAGAACGCGATCCAGGACAGGCACCAAAGCTACACAGAGAAATCCTGTCTCGAAAAAAATACATAAATAAATAAATAAATAAATAAATAAATAAATAAATAAATAAATAAAATGAAATCAAACTTAGCAATTAGACCCCATCTCTCCTGCTGTCAGTGTCCCTGGGATGCCTTCTTTCACTCAGGATGGAGGCTACTGGCTTCCCCATCGCCCTCAAGGCTCTTCAAAGCCTCCTCCATCCCAGATTCTCTCCCACCTTCTCAGCGGGAAGTTCCTGCCTCAAGGCCTCAGCACTGGCTATTCCCTCTGGCCAGAACTGCCATTCCCCTTCTCCACTCAACCAGCTCCCCCCACACCCAGGCCCTCACTCACATGCCACCTTTTCTACAATGTATCTCTTGACCCTATTTAAAGTAACTGTGCCCATAAGCCCAGCACTCCCTCCCCACAGCCCTATTGTTATTTTTTTTTTCATGGCAATTTCTACTCCATGAAACTTTGTAATTTATGTACTTACAGGGCTGGAGAGAGGGCTCAGCATTCAGGAGCATTGGCTGCTCTTCCAGAGGATCCAGGTTCAAATCCCAGGACCCACATGATGACTCATAACTATCTGTAACTTCAGTTCCAAAGGATCTGAAGCACTCTTCTGTCCTCTGCAGGCACTAGGCATGAATGTGGCACACAGGCAGACCTGCAGGCAAAACACCCAGTCACATAAAATAATAATATAAAGGACAAAAATTAAAGAAAACTATATAGTTTATTTACTTAATGTGTTTTAAAGTAATAAGCATAAAATTTGTCCAGCTGGGGTGTGGGCTGGCATACGATATCTTCCCCAAACACCCTCCACTTTATTTTTTGAGACAGGGGTCTCAAAACATGGAGTGCACTGGTTTATCTGGAATAGCCAGCCAGGGATTTTACAATCTCTTCCTCTTCAGTACCTAGATTGCAGACGCATGCTCACCGCACCCTACCTTCTATATGACTTCTGGGGTATCAAACTCAGGTCCTTATGTTTGAACAGCAAGCACTTAGGAATTGAGCCATCTCCCCAACTCCCGTCTTCTTATTTTCACGCAAACATCCCAGCTCCTGAGACTATATTGGAGGCTGTGGGGGGGCGTTCTCGGGTTCCTCGTGGCTTTACCCAGCAGGTCCACATAGAGGATGATTAGGACCACGGGCCTGAGTGCAGGTGTCTGAGATGGTCTGCACTTGGCTGTGCTGGGGGAGGAGGTCATTTGCTCCACCCCTTGGCGTCTCTATAAAAACCCTGGGGCAGAGACAGTCGGGGCCCGTTGGAAAAGGTTCCAGGCCCTCTCGAGGCTATCCTTTATTTTCTATCTGTTTATCTCCATGATATTCCGCAATAAATCCTTCTATCTAATATTTCCTGCTGCTCACACTCAAGAAAACTCTGGGAAGCTGTGGGGGTGGTGGGTAAACGCCCCACAGGAGGCAAAGCTAAAGTAACAATAAATACATGTTGAAATGAATGGATGAGAGAATGAATGAGTGAGTGACTAAATGGATGAACGGGTACATGAGTGAATGAATGAATGAGTAAATGGTTGAATGAGTTCATAAGTGAATGAATGAAGGAGTCTTGGTGTAGGGCAGAAAAAAGAAAACAGGAGAAGGAGAATGGTACATACACACCTTGCATTTTGAATGTACAATGTCCCCTCTGGCAAACGTATCTGAATACTTGGTCCTCAGCTGGTGGCACTGTTTGGAAAAGTTGCGCAACCTTGCAGAGGTAAAAATGGCCACTGGAGGCTGGCCTTGGGGCTTTCTAGCCTGGCCCCACTTCCTGTCCACTCTGCTTCCTGTCCACTCTCTGCTTCCCACTCCCAAAAGACTGAGGTGATGGGTGAGTGGCCCCAGCCACCCACTCTAACTGCCATGGAGATGCCTGCTACCATCCTGTCCCCTAAGGCCCTTCCTTCCAGAAGTTTCTTGTTGGATATTTGATCACAGGGAGAAAAGGACCCAAATTGAGCTCATGACCCACACCAAGGCAATACCTCAAGACCAGAGTCCCTTCCCAAGTCACTCACCCCTCACTGGGGCCACAAAGGGAGGTGTCAGGGAAGCGAACTCCAGTGACACTGTCACCTTAGATTACAGCTTCCAGAGATGCGTGGAAGACAACAGTCCTCCTGTCCCCGACACCCAGGCTCTGGAATCTTGTCCTGTCCACCCTAATGGATGAACAGAGCTGGCGATTAAACAGACAAGATGTGGCATTGTCCATGGAACTGCCTGCAAGTTGTTCAGGGAGCTGCCAGGGTGCCACTTTGCCTGATTAAGACAAGAGGGAAAGGCATTATGGAGGCAAAGCCAAGCGGACTGCAATTGAAGTGTCCATTCACCGGGGGCATCATTAAGAACACTGCACTCAGCAGAATATTACTCAGCTATAACAAAGGCTTATGATTCTGGGGACCAGCCGTGTCAACCAGTCAAGGTAAAAGAGAGACTATAAAACTGCCTAGGATCTAGAGAGTGACCACAGTTGTGATCATTTAAAACTCCACACGTAAGGAAAACCTACCGGCGGGAAACCCACAGCCAACTTAACTGTGACAGCCTCCATCTGTCACAACTCTGCCCTCCAAATTACTTCCGGTAATTATAGACATCTTTCTCTCAACATAGAGGAAAACTAAATCGATTTCTTAAATACACTTGTGACATCAGGGAAATGTGTAGTATGAATTTCCCCCTCACCATAAGTCTTCCATTCTTAAAACTAACGGCAAAACAAGTAATGACTGTGGTTGGGCACTTTACTCTTTGGGGGCCCATCACCCAGCTCCCAAATAAATACACAGAGACTTATTCTTACTTGTGAATGCCTGGCCTTATTTTGTTATATTACTTTACTTCTCTCTTTAAAGACTTTATTATTATTATTATTTGGTTTTTCGAGACAGGGTTTCTTTGTGTAGCTTTGCGCTTTTCCTGGACCTCACTTGGTAGTCCAGGCTGGCCTCGAACTCACAGAGATCCGCCTGCCTCTGCCTCCTGAGTGCTGGGATTAAAGGCGTGCGCCACCACCGCCCGGCTAAAGACTTTATTATTTTTAAACTCTTCCTTGCTATGACTGTCTATACCCTTTCTCTTTCCTTTCTTAAGCCTATGTACATTTTTAAACACACCATAACCTGTTTAGAGGTTTTTTCCCATCTGGATCTGTCTTTACTGCGTATCTCTATCCTTTTCTGACCACATGAGCCTTTAAAATGCTATTCGGTGCAGCTCGATAGATTTAGCAGCCAGCTCTGCCCAATTCTCGGGCCGTAAAAGCCCACCCTAAAGCTCACAGGGTAGGAGGTACATTCATCCCCCAGATCTGGAATTTCAGAGCCCTGCACTGTGGCAGGCATTTTTTACTTAGTTTTTTGTTTCTACTTAGTGTGAAAAAAAAGGCTGTTTAAGTGCTCTGCTGTGTGGCAGAACCTCTTTTTTGTTTTTGTTTGTTTGTTTGTTTTTGTTTTGTTTTGTTGTTTTTCAAGACAGGGTTTCTCTGTGTAGTTTTGGTGCCTGTCCTGGATCTCGCTCTGTAGACCAGGCTGGCCTCGAACTCACCTGGCTCTGCCTGGCTCTGCCTCCCGAGTGCTAGGATTAAAGGCGTGCGCCACCATGGCAGACTAAGGCAGAACTTCTTAAAGGAGCCGTGTCCTTTTTTTTTTTTTTTTAAGCTTTCTCAGGCCCTATGGAAATTTGAGCCTCACACTGGACCGCCAGAATATAAGGGTGTTTGTTTGTTTGTTTGTTTATTCTTTGGGGGCCCACCATCCACCTCCCAAATAAATACACCGAGACTTATTCTTACTTATGAATGTCCGGCCTTAGCTTGGCTTCTTTCTAGCCAGCTCTTCCAACTTAACTGAAATTATCCTGGGGTTGGGGATTTAGCTCAGTGATAGAGCGCTTGCCTAGCAAGCGCAAGGCCCTGGGTTCGGTCCTCAGCTCTGGAACAAATCTTATAATATAAAAAAAAAAAAAACAAAAAAACACAAAAAAAAAAAAAAAAAAACAAAAACAAAAAAACAAGGTAACTGAAATTATCCTATTTCCCTTTAACTAGAATGCCTGGCCTTATTATTTTTTTTTTTTTTGCCTCTGGGATTTTTACCTTTCTTACTTCTATATATCTTACTTTCACTCTTACTCCGTGACTGGCTGGGTGGCTGGGTGGCTGGGTGGCTGGGTGGCTGGCTCCTGGCATCTTCCTCTCCTTTTCTTGCCCCTCCCTCTTCTCTCCTATTTATTCTTTCTGCCTGACAGCCCTGCCTATCCCTCTCCTGCCTAGCTATTGACTGTTTGGCTCTTTATTAGACCAATCAGGTGTTTTAGGCAGGCACTGAAGCACGGAGTGAAATAAATGCAACATGAAAGAACGCAACACATCTTTGCATCATTAAATAACTATTCCACAGCATCAATGAATGTAATGCATGTTAAACTAATATTCCACAACAAATGATGGTGACGTTGATTAAGCAATTGTGCCCTGTGATGTTCTAAGTAGTTGACCTTTTTTTTTTTTTTTTGAGGCAGGGTTTCTCTACGTAGCCCTGGCTGTCCTGGAATTAACTATGTAGACCAGGTTAGCCTTGAACTCATGCAGATCCACCTGGCTCTACCTCCAAGGACTGGGATTAAAGGCATGCATCACCATGCCCAGGCTGACTTTCCTTAATTCACTTAAACCTTGGCTCCCTCACAGCCCTACTCCCGAAGTGATGTTCCCTGGATGCTCCACTGCCCTGGGCTGGGTGAAAACGGACCTCAGACAGACACAGATGAAAGAACAAGTGAATGAGTGAACAAGTGAGTTGGTCATCACCTGAGGATCCAGAGGATGGAGCCCAGAAAAATGTCCATGTCTAAAAGAGACAAGTGGACCAGTGAGACGGCTCAGTGGGTAAAGCACTCGCCGAGAAAGCATAATGACCTGAGCGCTGTCCTCAGAACCGACTAAAAGCGGAAAGTGAGAACTGACTCCACAAAGTGTCCCTTTGACCTCTGCACTTGAGTCATGGCACGCATGTACTTTATGGGATCTCACGAGGGCACATACACTAAAGAAAAACTAAGCAGAGATCAATAGGAGTTGGAGAGTTGGCTCAGTTGGTCAAGGGGGCATACTGTTCTTGCAGAGGACCTGGATTCAGTTCCCAGCGTCCAAATCGAGAGACTCATAATGACCTGTAACTCCAGCTCCAGGAGATCTGACGCCCTCTTTTGGCCTCCACTGGTACTGCACTCACATGCATGTGTCTGCCTACACACACACACACACACACACACACACACACACACACACACACACTAATTAAAGTAAAATAAGATCATTTTTTTTAAAAAAGGAAATGATTGGTAGGACAACACACCATCAACAGGAACTCTTAGCAACAGAGAGGAATTCAGGCCATATTCATATTTTCACCTAATTCCTGATACATTGATAAATAACCAGGAAATACCAAACCAGAACAAAAAAATTGATATGGTTTAAACGTGGACACTTAATGGTTTGATGCTCTTTAGCCATACTTACAATAGCTGTGCATATAACCTGATCTGCAGAAAGCATGAACTTTCATGACTGCCCGGGGCCTTGAGGTGTGCAGAACAATGTATTTACTAAGACAAGAAGTGAGTTCCAGCCAGGCAGTGATGACGCATGCCTTTAATCCCAGCACTCAGGAGGCAGAGGCAGTTGGATCTCTGTGAGTTTGAGGCCCAGCCTGGTCTACAGAGTGCAATTCAGGGCAGGCTCCAAAGCTACACAGAGAAAGCCTGTTGGGGGCGGGGGTACGAGAAAGAAGTTAGTTTCAGACCTTTGTTGCATCCACCATCCCAATCTCTTCCTGCCTCTCTTCCCTCTGCCAGGCTCCCTTTGTTCAAGAATCCCTCACCTACTCTGGTTAGCTTGTGCTATGGAACATGCCACCCAGAACTGAGTGGCACGGCATAATAAGCATCAGTTATTTTGCTCATGGATTATTATTTCAATCTGTAGCTTGGGCAGCATTCAGGAAGGCATCACCTTTGTTCCTTCATCACTGTGAGGAGCAGTTTGGCTGGAAGCTGAAGAATGGACCTTCTAGATGATGCGCTGGCATGGTGGGCAAGCTGGCATGAGCTGTCAGCCTGGGTCACAGCCATGCTGGGGGCTGAGTCTTACACAGAACTCTCCGAACGCAGCTTGGGCTTGCTCACAATATGGCAGCTGGGCTCCAAGAGCAAGCATCGGTAAAACAAGATGAAAGGCACAATGGGCTTTCGGAAGTGGCCCCGTAGCACCTAGCCCTGAGGGAGAGAACACCAGCCCTCGATGGAGAGGGAAGTCAGTTCATAGAGAGAGCCTGTGAGGTGAGATGAGGCTCTTGGGAAATGCATTCTGACACAAGACTCCCGGGATATATCCGTTCATCCTTCTTGCTCCATTTCTTTGCTTTACATAAGCATGGGATGAAGTTCTACCCAGTGAGAGGTGAGGAACTTGCCTGCATCTTTAGAGAAACATATTTTTGCTCTTAAAAGGAAGCCTAAAATCAGGCCGGGATCGTGGCTGAATTGGTAAAGTGCTTGGCACACAGCATAAGGGTAAAACCCCAAGCACGGCAGTGTGTGTCTGTAACACCGGCACTGGCCTGGGGGTGAGCAGAGCAGGAGGATCCTTGGAGTTTGCTTGTCAGCCAGCTCTGCCCAATCGATAAAGTCTAGGTTCAGTGAGAGACCTTGTCTCAAAAAATAAGGTCAAAACCAGTACACACTTTTTTGTTTGGTTTGGTTTGGTTTTTTGAGACAAGGTCTCTCTGTGTAGCCCTGGCTGGTCCTGGATCTCACTCTGTAGACCAGGCTGGCCTCAGACTCAGAGCTCTGCCTGCCTCTGCCTCCCAAGTGCTGGGATTAAAGGCGCGGCACACACTTGGCAGAGTTCCAGGCCAGCCAGGGCTGCATGGTGAGACCCATCCTCAAAAAAAAAAAAAA
>CABHPQ010166986.1:0-15254 GCA_902168405.1 Peromyscus aztecus
GAGAGAGAGAAGACAGCCACACAGATAACACCAATGAGGGAAGCGGTAGTCGCAAGGTCACAAAGGAAATTCGCTGTGACGCCCAGGACTTCATCCTCAGATTCTCCTTTGAGGCGCTCCATGTTTTCTTTCTACTGAAGCCGGCAATGGTGGGGAATGAGGGTGTGCTAACCTTGTCTGAAGTCCTGAACCTGGCTGAGAAGTTCCAACTCCAACTTTTCATCCCATGTGTGAGCATCTGGAGGCCTCTGGAGCGTTCCTTACTGGTCATTCCTGGTCTGAGTTCACCGTGAGAAAGAGGTCTATCTACCTCCCTGCCTGCTTTCCTCTTCCACAGCACCCCCATTCTTGAGACATTGTCTTGCTTAGCCCAGGGCGGCCTTACTCTATGTATCTGAGGATGACTTTAAATTCTGGATCCCCTGGCTTCACCTCCTGAATGCTGGCACTACAGGGTTGAGCCTCCACAGCTAGCTCTGCAGTGTTGGGGATAAGGTCGGAGCTTTAGGTCCACGCTAGGGAAGTGCTCTACTGACTGAACCATATCCCCGGGCCCAAGAACGGTCTCTTGATACTGGATCATGACTCTTGTCCAAGGACCTCAGAATGTCTTTGTTGGCTTGGATTCAGAAACACAGAGGAAAGTTGGGATGGTGGCGGCCAGCAAGAGAAATGAAACTCCTGCCCCGTCCTGCCCCCTGCCTGAGTTAGACGCCCAGTCTGCATGCGGACAGCCCTGGCAGGAAGGAAGACAAGGCTTTCTCTGTGTAGCCCTGGCTGTTCTGGACCAGGCTGGCCTCGAACTCACAGAGACCCACCTGCCGGTCAGGAAGGAAGTTCTGTGGGCACATTTGTTGGCTTGCGCATTTCACTGTCTGGAGACCCTTCCCCGGTGGCAGCATCAGCTCAGACTGGCTTTGTGTTGCTCGGCAACAACTGTGCCATGGCTTCTCGGTGGTTGATGGTGGTGGGCGTCTTTCTGGTTATGAAGGGCTGGCTATGTGCCAATACTGAGCTGTGTTCTGTCCAACAGGCAGGTGATAGAATTTTCCAGCCATGGTATCAGAGCATCAAACATCTGGAAGGGCCCATGGAAGTCCTCTGTGGCACAAGATAGTCACTAGACTCAGTGTAAGGCGTATGACTCCCTGCTGGGCCCTCCTGAGTCCTGGCAGATGCCTCCTGGTCCTCACGGTCATGTGTATCATCACAGCCGGGCCGGGTTTGCATCTGCGCATAGTCAGGAGCAAGTGCTTGAAGTGTGTGGTGAAGGAGAGCATCAAGTCAAGATTAGAATGGGGTAGGGGCATTGCACCTGCTGGCTGGCCTGTTAACGACGGCGTGTGTGTCCTGGGTAACCCGCGACATCATGCAAGAATTCTCCGAATAGCTGATACCTTCTGCGCAGAAGGGAAAGGCAGGTACCAGGCTCTCCATTGGCTGGGCCAGCTCTGGATTGCTGCTGCTAGGAGGGCCCCTGCTCTTCTGCAACTGTCCACTCCTCACTGACAATCACCACCTAGCCAGGTACTGTGCCACCAGCTCCAGCACCGTCTGTCACAGCGGTTCTCACCACTCAGCCAGGTACTGTGCCACCAGCTCCAGCACCGTCTGTCACAGCGGTTCTCAACCTCCCTAACACTGCGACCCTTTAATACAGTGCCTCATGGTGTGATGACCCTCATCCATAACATTATTTTTTTTGCTACTTCATAACTGTCGTTTTGCCACTGTTATGAACCGTAACGTAAATATTTTTGGAGACAGAGGTTTGCCAAAGGGGTCGTGATCCAAAGATTGAAAACCACTGGTCTGTATACCACTATGTAAGTTAGGTACCATCCGTCTTTTGGGGGTCTGTTTGTTCTTGGACTGACCTCAGCACATCCTGTGCCCCTCAGGAGGGTCCTGCCAGGGTCACTGACTATTGGGAGATTGGACAAGCAAGGACTGAGCTTGGCTGGCGGCTGGCAGCCCTGGGGCATTTTCTGACTCATTTTGACATCTAAGGCTTTCAATTGTTGCTGAAAGTTATGTAGAGGCTGTCCTAGAAAACCATCCGGTTATTGATCACTGTGGGACCAGGAAGCTCAACCCCAAGGGGACTCCAGATGGGTGAAGTATGGTTTGGATGCTCTACTACCCTGGGAATGTGTAAGCCTTGACGAACTTCAGTTCGTGGTTCTTCCCATCAGGCTCCCCTTTAAATAAATACATGTCTCACAAAATTGCTCGCTGACTGCTATGCTCGGCTGGGAAGTTCCACCGCTCCTTGTGCTGGGAAGTTGTGAGCTGTGAGTGTGGTATGGAGACGGGAGAGATGCCCGTGGAAGGGCGGGATGGGCTGGCTGTTCCCGTGTGGCTGGGTGACTCCCAGGAACGCAAGTGTGTTGGGGGAACTCTGTAAAGGACCGCTTGGCCAAATGGGCGGAGTCTTCATTAGAGAAGACCCGGATATAGAGCCGAGGCGCAGATGCGCCCTCTCTTGGGCTGTGGAGGGTTTGCCGAAGCCACGGAGAAAGTGCAGTTTGGTGACCTTAGCGGATTGCTGTGCCCTGTGAGAACAGCGAGATAGCTGCCGCGCAGCCGGACTCTGCTTTCTGACCTGTAATTATTGTGCACGGGTTTTGTCTGTCAATAAAGGGAATGCATTTCCCCAAGTTTTCCTGATTACAGGTGTCTCTGTTACTTTTCTCTCTGCTGTGACAGACTACTTGACAAAGCAATTTGAGGAAGGAAGGAATTATTCTGGCTCATACTTCCAGGGCACAGTCCATCGTGGTTGGGGAAGGCATGTTGGCAGGAGGGCCAGGCGGCGGGTCACATGGCATCCTCAGTCGGGAGGCAGAGAGAGATGCATGCTGGTGCTCAGCTCACGTTCTCCTTTTTATTCAGTCTGGAACCCCCGCCCAAGCACCCTCAGGGTGGGTCTTCCCACTTCAGTTAATATAGAAACTCCCTCACAGACATGTCCAGAGGTTTGTTTCCATGGTAGTTCTAAATTCTATCAAGTTGACAAGAATACCCATCACCTCTGTATAGCACTGTAGGTAACCTGGCTGTTTCTAAGGATACCCACCATCAGTACTTCACGGAAGGTCCCTGTGTGGGGGTGGAGAGGGAAGGTAGTCCTTTCCTATGTCATGGCCCCAGATCCTCCTTGAAACCAGTACCTGGTGATGGACCTGGTTGGGATGCAGGATGGCATGCTCTTTGGCTCCGCAGGATGCCGAGTCCCACGGAGGAGATGGGTTGTAGTGGCATTCCTGCTGAGCCCCTGGCCTGGTTCCAGAGAGCAGCAGCTAGCCCTAATCCTTCCTTTGTTTAACTGACACCTTTTCTTTCTCTTATCGCCCTATGTGAATCTTGTCTGAGTCAAGGATCAAAGGCCTACGTAAAAAAGGCCTATGTAAAACTTGTTTCAGGAAACCTGGAAGACAAGACCGTGGTACCTGATAAATCAAGTAATTTGCACTTGGTATTTGGTCTCTGGGAGCTCCTTTTAGGTTGCTTTGAAGGTCTGAAAATTAACTGGCTAAACTGTAATAGAGAATAAATAAAAATGCCCCCGGTGAAGGGAAATTGCTTCAGCCCTTTGAGGCTGGACCCCCCTGCAGCCAAGAATTCATTCTTAAGATGCCTCTGAGCCTTCTTTCCATGGATCCACGGGAACCCACACACCCGTGTCGCAATGGGTGTGTTCTGTCTTGGGCTAACATCAAACCCTGACCCAGTGAGAGCTATCATAAGGTATTCAGCATGGGGATGGATAGTGGGTAGGGAAGAAGAGGGGGCTGCTCAGAGGGTGGTGGCAGAGGGAGGAAGGACCAGTAGTGGTCTTAACAGTATCTGTCATGTGGGAAGGGAGGGGTCTTCCAGGCTGGGCAGAGTTAAGACCAGTTACAGAGTGATCAGCTTGGCCCAGGAGGGCTCTTTCCTCTTGGGAAGGTGGCAAGAGTGACCTTGGGGTGTCATGAATGGAGAAGGAGTTCTTGGCTTAGGCTGAGGTGGTGGTAGTCACCCTGGCCATGTCCTTTAGCACCTCTGGGCAGCTAATGAACCCCACTGAGGTGTTCTGTCCTCCATCCTGAGACAGGAGACTGAGTGCCTGTGACCGCACAAAATGTGGTTAGTATTTTGGGGAACTGAACTTTACCACTTTTTATTTCTTTTTGCCCCCCTGGCTTCTCTGAAATGAGGACATACTATGTAACCTCAGACTGGCCTGGAACTCAAGCTCTTCCTGTTTCAGACTCTTCAAGATGCTGGGCTGGTGTCAGTCACCATGCTCTGTTCTGGGGGTCCCTTTAATGACTGAGTTTTCTTGTGTGTATGTGTGTGCATGTTCGTGTATGTGTGTGTGGGGTGTATGTCTGTACACATCAATGTAGAGGGTAGAGGTCAACCAAGAACGTTTGTCCTCAGGCACCATCCACATGGTTTTTATTTTTGGGTTGTTTTGTTTTGTCTTTTTCGAGGCCGGGTTTCTCTGTGTAGCTTTGGAGCTTATTCTGGAACTCGCTCTGTAGACCAGGCTGGCCTCGAACTCACAGAGATCTTCCTGGCTCTGCCTCCCGAGTGCTGGGATTAAAGGCATGTGCCACCACCGCCCGACCACATGGTTTTTTGATGCGAGTATTCTCCCTGGTTTGGAACACACCAATCCAGGTAGGCTGGCTGGGATCCTCCTGTCTCTGCCTCCCCAGTGCTGGGATTACAAGCATGCACAGCCATACCTACCTGTCTTATTTATTTATTTATTTATTTATTTATTTATTTATTTATTTATTTATTTATTTACTTACTGGATTTCTGGGAATTGAACTTGGGTTCCTATGCTTATACGTCAAGTGCTCTTCTTTTTTGGAGCCATTCTGTCTAAGCTCATTGGAGAGAGCAGGCTGACCAGGTGGAGCGGTCTGAGCAGAACTGTAGCCTTGAGGCTAGCTGCCAACGAGAGTCTGCACCAAGACGGGAGAGAGGGACGAGGAGCGGCTCAGGATCCACTGTGAGGACCTCAGGAACTTCATACTAGGTCAGGACTCTGCTGAGAGACCTGCCCTAGGCAATCACAGCGAGCCACTCTCTACCTTTCCGGTTTGTTTATCCCTGGATTGCGCTCAGACTGTCTCGTGACTCTACTCTGTAGCTGTCCCTTTGGACTGAAACATTCCCTCTTGCAGGCTCCGTCAGCTTTCAGGACTCAAGAGGCTGCGATGGAGGTCATGTGAGCAGTAAACTGTTGCTGGCCTACAGGAAAGAAGATTCTTCGGTGGAGCATCTGCAAGCTGGGCAGGGGATCCCAGGGATGTGTCCTTCGTGAATGCTACCCATGCCCATGCTGGTGTTGGTTTTGGGTGGTGGAGTCACCAAAATTACCCTTACTCTAGTAAGTGACTTGGGTGTGGATAGAATCACTTCTTTGGTTTATAGTTGCTCTCTCTTTTTGGGGTTACAGGAACTAGTAACACAGCAGACCTCAGGATGCTAACACCAGGGCTGAAGGCTGTTGGGGGATGGGCAAAGAGGGACTGAGCCAGCTAGTGCCAGCTGGGCCCAGGCTGACTTCTTCTCAGGGGTTTTTCTTGTCACCAGGCTCAGTTCTGGAGCTACTGGTGTCCTGCTGCTCCAGCACCTAGCAAGCAGAAGATAAGTCTGGATCTTGATAACCACCTACTCCTGGCTGGTAGTCGCTGGGGTACCACATCTGTCAACACATGGGAGATTCTAGCCTGGCTAGTTCATGCAGATGTAATATTTGTATATGTGTTTGTGTGTGTGCGTGTGTGTGTGTGTGTGTGTGTGTGTGCACATATGTATGGAGGCCAGACATTCATGTGCCTTCCTCAGTTACCTAAAGTAGACGGGGGCCCATGATGAAGGTCTCTGGAACCCCAAATGAACTGAACCCTGAATTCACTGGCATTAGTGAAATCATTCAGACGGGGGCAGGAATGACAGTAGAGTCCACAGAGGAACAAGGGAGGTCACTGGTTGATGGGAGGTTGAAACCACAGAGCGACACCGATGAGCTGGCCCAGGCCGAGCAGAGAGAGTCGCCCATCTGCCTGGAACATAGCCGTGGGTTGGAGAACTGGAGGAAGACATTGTGCTACCTAGCATACGGCCACTGTCAGACCTGCCATGGAGAAGCTGATGTCCTCTTGTTCCGTGAGAACCAGGGCTCAGAGTCAGCTGGTGGCAGGATGGACGAGACAGTGGGGATTCGGCTTGGAGCGGCAGCATTCCAAGGATTAAATCTCTCTTGCTTTTTCTTTTTTTCTTTCTTGTCCTGGATCTCGCTCTGTAGACCAGGCTGACCTCAGACTCACAGAGATCCACCTGCCTCTGCCTCCCCAGTGCTTGGATGAAATGCTTGCACCAGCACCGCCTGGCAAAGATGGACTTTCAGTGAGTCCAGAGAGAGCCATTACCTGTGAGGCCCAGTGGCTCAGAGTGAGAGACGTCCCTGATCCCAGCTGTCTCTGCACGGTCAGATGCTTGCACCAGCACGTTGGGGCCTCAGCAGTTGACATTCGGATCTGGTGATAGAGACCGAGGTTTTAGGAGGTTCCGAAAGAGGAGTGGGTGCTGAATAGACCTTAGCCTTACTTACATAGCCTTTTTATTTTTCCCCCAGAGCACATTTGGTGTAGGACGTGTTGCTGGCTGTGAGGAAACCAGATTTTAGAGAGCAGCGTCCACACTCCATACAGAAATCTATCCTATGTAATGGGTATGAAGTGAGTATGTGGGGGACACTGTCGGCTTCCACTGTAAATGAAAGAATCATGTATGGCAGGCTTCAAGGAGGGAAAATGTTCAGGTCCAATGGGGGAAAATCGAGACCATTCATTGTGGTCCGGGGGTCAATGATGCCATCAGGGACCCAGCCACGTCACTGTTCCTATCTGTCACCTTCTGCTTCCAAGCCTTGGTGCCCAGTCTGTTGACTCATCATGCTGGGACACTTCTCTAGAGGACAAGGGGAAAGCTCTGGGGTTGGTGGTATACACCTGAGAATCATCATTGTGGAGGTTAGGGCAGGAATATCGTGAGTTCAAGGCTGACCTGTGCAATGTCACAAGAGTGTGCAATATACACAGAAGGTGAGAGTAGGGAGGACAGAGAACATGGCAGTGTGAATCTAGTCCTACCTGCCAATCACCTTCTGTGGGGGGCCGTTCTCGGGTTCCTCGTGGCTTTACCCAGCTGTGGGGGGCCGTTCTCGGGTTCCTCGTGGCTTTACCCAGCAGATCCACATAGAGGATGATTAGGACCACGGGCCTGAGTGCAGGTGGCTGAGATGGTCTGCACTTGGCTGTGCTGGGGGAGGAGGTCATTTGCTCCACCCCCTTGGCGTCTCTATAAAAACCCTGGGGCAGAGACAGTCGGGGCCCGTTGGAAAAGGTTCCAGGCCCTCTCGAGGCTATCCTTTATTTTCTGTTTATCTCCGCGATATTCTCCGCAATAAATCCTTCTATCTAATATTTCCTGCTGCTCACACTCAAGAAAACTCTGGGAAGCTGTGGGGGTGGTGGGTAAACGCCCCACAACCTTCTCCTTTAACCCACTGGCCAGAGAATGGTCACTGGTCTAGGTCTGGGCATTTGATGGCCAAGAGCTAACAAGGGAAGCTGGGGACAAAGCGGGTTGTTATTGTCACCTTGTCCCCACATGGACCAATCAGTTAAGAGTAGACATGCACTTTCTTTCTAAATTATCATTCTATATACTATATAATTGTATAAATGTGTAGTAGTCAATGTGGATATGCTAATGGGCACCCATATGGATGGAAGAAAGGAGATTTTCTATGATATGGACTCTTTTGCTCTGGATTGGGGCCTTCAGGGGACTCTGCTGTCCTGGGCTCAGAATACAGAGACTCTTGGTTGGGGGTCTAGCTTGGTAGACCTGAGGTCCATCTGAGAACCCTGGTAAACATGCAGCATATTCAAGCATGTGATGGTAAATCTAGTGTCAAAAGGAAAAGACAGGTGGAGCCACAGGGCTTCCTGGCCAGGAGGTCTTGCACAGTTGATGAGCCCTGGTCCATGAGACACTTGTCTTAAAGGAGATAGATGGCATCCAGAGGATGATGCCAGAGGGAGTCCTCAGGTCTCCACATGTACGCCACATCTAGGCATGCACACATAGACACACACACACACATAGATATATAAATTTTTTGCATAACGAAGTACAGGCTGGTTGTGAGGCCACATGATCTGAAGCTCCACCCTGTGTCCCACCCCCTGTCATAGCCTCACACACCCTCAATCTCTCTCACCAGATGTCTCTGTCAACTGCTGTCCTCACACTGCTGCCGCTGACATCTGCTTCTACAGAGGTAATTGTTGTTGGTGTGGACTGAGTCTCTGTCTGCGTTTGTGTCTGTCTGTGTCCATGGAAAGGCTTTCTCTGGACACTTCTGATGTCCATCATCAGTCCTTGGGATCCTGCAGCTCAGCCTAGATCCCCACTGTCTCCCTTTCCTAATTGCAGTGACTCTGAGCAATGGTTCTCAAGGCACTGTAATGGGTCTGCATTTCTGTGACCAAATTGGGCTGGCTGGTGACCTTTTGGAGCTGTGTGCCTGCCATGTGAAGGGTGACAATAATTCCTGAATGAAATGTAAGGGCTAGAATCTAAGGTTAGGCGGGGTCTATGGCAAATGTACCAGGTTCACAGGGCCACAGGTGTCTCAGGTCCTCATGGCCATCTGTATAATGGAATGTTTTGCTGCTGTGTATGTTTGAGGTTGAGTGCCATCATGGCTGTCTAATGACAGAGGTGATGTCATGATTGTAAGGAGGGTGGATGCCTTGATCCTGGTGCTGGCCTGTAGCTGATGGTGCCCATGTCCTAGAGAGCACACAACTTCATCTATAGCTGCTCCAATGCTCTCTTGAGAAAGCATTGTAGGATATCTTGCTCTATGCAGGCTGGGCGAGCTCCGTGCTGCTGATGCTTGGAGGAGCCCTGCCTTTGTGGAAGGCCCCAGCTGAGAATGAATTGCTCAGTCCCAGCAACAACCCTGACTTCCTCCACCCAGCAGGAGAGCAGCAGAAGGTGGGCCTCTGTCTACAAGTTGTCTCTGTTTATCTTTGAACTCAGCTCAGACTATGTTCTAGTGTGACTGAGTGTTCTTTCTTTCTCTCTCCCTCTCTTCCTCTTTCCCTCTCTTCCTCTCTCTCCTTCTCCCCCACACTCTCTGACAGTGTTACTCTGTCCTAAAACTGGCCCATAACTCAATTTGTATCCAAGTTGGCCTGGAACTCACAGAGATATACTCCCTCTGCCTCCCAAGTGCTGGGATTAAAGGTATTTGCTCCACCATGCCAGACAGTTTGACTTCTCTGGCTGTCATAAAACACTGAAACAAAACAACCTGGGCATAGAAAAACTATATTTAGCTACCATGATGCAGTCCATCATGGTGAGGATGTCATGGGGCAGGAGCATGAGGCAGATGGTCACATCACATCCACATCAGGAAGCAGAGAGAGGTGATGCTGAGGCTCAGTCACTTTCTACTTTCCATTCATCTGGGACCCCAAACCATAGAATGCTGCTGCCCATGGGGTGAGGATTCTCCCCTCAGTTACCCAGTCTAGGAATTCTCTCAGATATTCCCAGAGTTTTGTTTCCATGGTGATTCTACATCCTGATAAGTTGACAAGATGGAACATCACATCAGATATACCAGTGCATGGGACCACAGGAGGTCTCTGTTTGGTATGCAGCTGACCAATGTCCCTTTTCTGTATTGTGTCCTCAGATCCCCAGAACTCAGTATCCTAGGATGGCTTAGGGAATTAGGAATGTTGTCACTTGACTTCCCAGGACCCTGGTCAGCTATTCTAGCCTAACTGGTGAACTGGAGGCCATTGAGGGACCTCATCTCAAAGGTGGTTGATAGATTTCCTGAAGATGACAACATTGATTGTCCTCTGGTGTCTACATTCTTGTGCCCACCTGTGCATGAACACACACAGAAACACGTACCCACACACATTAATATGCACACACACACACATTAAAACTAGTACAGAGATCTGATCACATGAGGCCTGTGCACTGAAACTCCTCTCTCTTTCCCACCCTTTACCAAACCTCATACAAGCTTAATCTAGTTCAAGGCCCCACATTGGGTGCCAATGTCAGGGTGCACCATGTAGTTTGGGTAGGTTGAAGAAAGAAGGCACTCCAAGATAGAATTTTAAGGCCTGTGTGGCAGTAGAAAGGTTCTGCCTCTTCTAATGGATTGAACCCTGAACAGCCATAGAAAGGCATATTTATTGAAAGTTATATAAAGTATTACCTCATACCCTGTTCTGACTTAACATGTTTTACCTAAGGGGAGTATCACATGCCTCCATGACTCTAGTCCTGTATTATGTATTGTGTACAATACCCAAAAATACAAGAGCCTCAGCTGTGCCTGAGGCTTCTTGTTTCCAAAGTCATGGGATGGCTGCAAAGCACCTTTAGCTAAACAATCACTGTTTTCCACAAGGATTCTTCAAGGTCAAGTGCTTTTAAAAAAACAGCTGTTTATTCTAATTTCTATCCCACACAGTGATTCTGCTAAGTTCCTACAACACCCAGGGCCCTGTGACAACTGCTGATGTCCAACTCGCTGCCTGTGTGTCTGACTGCGGAGAGCCCTGGTCCTCAGGACAGCTTGCTATGGACACGTTGAAAATCCATCCTCAGCCCTTTGAATCCTGGAGCTGAGAGTCAGATCTCCACTGTCTTCTGCGTGCTGTGTCCAGCGGAGAGAGAATCATGGGTCGCCCGGAACTGGAAGCAGCCAGCTTCTCTCTGGCCTTGCTGGGCTGGCTAGTGGCCATTATCAGCTGTAGTCTGCCCTTGTGGCGTGTGGTGAAAGTTTCTGAACAGAATAGCATTTGGCAGGGCCTGTGGAACATGTGTGACGCGGTAAGACTCCAGAACGTGAGCTGCATGCCCTATAACTCAAACCTGGTACAGCCACAGGAGCTGCAGGGGTCTCGAGTTCTAGTGGTCATCTGCATCATCATCATCTCCATGGGTTTGCTGCTGTACATGATCAGAGATAAGCTCATCACAGATGAGTCAAATATGAATAATGAAGGAAAGATCAAGATGGCGGCAAGTGGGATGTTCCTGGGGGCTGGTCTGCTGCTCCTGGTGTCTGTGTCCTGGGTCACACACAGTGTCATCCTTGACATGGCCAACTTTACAAAGTTCCCCCAATGGAAACCAGAGATGGGAGCCTCACTCTACCTAGGCTGGCTCAGCTCCCTGCTGCTTCTGCTGGGAGGGGCCCTATTGGGAGGGATACTGCTGTAATGCCAGGCCCCAACTAACCATGACCAGCCCGTCCCAGTGAGGGATCCTACAATATCCAGCTCACTCTTTCTGAGTGCTCCCGGGAAGGGCCCTCTTCCGAGAACAACCATGTATAAGGTGGGCCAATGTGTGTTTTCTCAATCTGTAGTCAGGTCTGACAACCATGTGACTTATTCTGTAGCTGTTTCCCCTCTGACTGAAACACCTTTGGCCTGATGGAAGAAGGAGAATCAGGAAGCTCCAAGCCTCGAGTGCCCTCCTCAGCCTCAGGGAACTAGTGCTGGAGACCTGGCTGCAAACTGACACAGGGGACCTCCTGGATGCAGCTGTCATGAGTCAGCACAATGTCGTGGTGCATTTCCTGTGGATGCAGCTGATGAGTCATTCATGAACATAGGACCCCAATAAAGTCACTGGTCCCCTAAGCTGGACTGGGATGGAGTCATTTCAGGGTCTGCAGTGATCTTATCTCTGTCTGGGGTGTCTAGAATCAGACTGAAGGTTAACACTAGGATGTTGTGCCAGAGCTCCTGGCTGGTGGGGGATGGCCAAGCAAGGACTGAGACTGGCTGCCACAGGCTGGCCCTCTCTGAAACATCCCCTAAGAACTTCTTGTCACAGAGCTTCCCCCTGAAATTACTGATAGTCTGTGGCCCTGGCACATCTGCCCCCTGCTTGCAGAAGATAAGCCTGGGTACTGGTAACCACCTTCCCCTGGCGGGAGGTCACTGTGGTACTATGGTAACATGTAAGTCAGCTCATGAAGTAGTATAGCCTGGCTGAGTTCACTGAGATGTAGTGTGTGTGTGTGTGTGTGTGTGTGTGTGTGTGTGTGTGTGTGTGTTTGTGTGTAGCAAATTGAGACAGGGTCTCATTATGGCCAAGGTTGCCTTGTTATGTAGACCAGAAAACATTATCACTCCCAGATATCCACTTGCCTCTTCCTCCTGTGTTTGTAGAATTCTGATCCCAAGGAGGGTGGTGGTGGGGTCCAGGCCCTGGGCTAGAGACTGAGTGAGGGATTAGTGAGCACTGGGCTGTGCAGAGAAGTGAACTGAGAAGTTGGGGAAGGGCGGCATTGGGGTCCTCCATGGAGGTGGATTGCCCTCTATGTCTGTGCAGATGCTTCTGGTCAATGCAGCAGTGGCTGGTAAGTGAAGGAGTCCCAGCTCTTGGCTCCCAGGGTCCTGAGAGATTGAGAGGACCAAGCAGACGCCATAACAGGCTGCTCAGTCTTCTCTCAGAGATCAGGCCTCAATTTCAGTTTCTTGAGACTGAGCAAGCAGTTTCTGAGAGGGCCATGCACAAAAGACAATCACTGATATCCTGTCAGCAGGGACAGGGAGACAGGATGCACCAAGCCAGGGCCAATGAACCAGCCACCACAGTCAGTACAGACTAGGCCAGCCGGCCTCAACAGCAGCTCAAGGAGAAACCTGCGACTTGTCCAGTCCTGTCTCTAAATGGATAACTGTAACTCCCAACTAACCTTAGCCAATTAAAAATTACCAACATGATTGCCACCCACATCAACCAATCCCAAATCTGTTCCTATGTAGTCTGTAGACCCCAAGACCCTCCCATTGCTTTACCCTGTATATAAACCCCGCCCCATTGCTATTCAGGGTCTTTCCTTCTCTGCTGCTGCGTCAGATGGATGGAGAGTCCCGAGTTAACTCCCATCAATAAAAAGACTCTTTGCCTTTGCATTGGATTTGGTCTCTTGATGGTCTTTGGGGGACTCTGGGTACAACAAGATTAACCTGTTTAACAGACACTGTGAGCCATCCTGCTGCTGAGCAGGTGACAGTCCCAGTGTTTAGAGGAACTCGACCTTTCCCTTTGCCCTCCTCCTCCTTTCTTGCCTTTGTTCCCGTTGGGGACATCCTGTGTATCTCAGGCTGCCCTGGAAGGTGTGATCATCCTGTCTCAGAACTCCCTGGGCAGAGACAGAGGATGACAGTTGCCAGGTACCATCCTCACTCTGAGGGGGTTTTAGCTTTTGTTTATTTGTTTGGTTTTCTTTAAAACAATTGTTTTTGAGACAAGGTTTCTGTGTGTATCCTTTGTTGTCCTGGATTACTAGTTTTGTAAACCAGGCTGGCCTAGAGTCATAGAGATCTGCCTTGAAGGTGACCCCAAATAGTGGAGGCTTCCTCCAGGACCCTGGAATAGGCACAAACTCAAACACCCGTTTTCACAGAGAAATCCTTTATTAAGCCAATGGAGAAAAGTTACAGTGGTGGAGGCAGAGAGCAGCACCAATGACCTTGCAGGGGTAATTTTGAAGAGGAGAAGGGGAGGTCTGTGGTGGAATGGGCTAGGATGTGGTGGTCACGAGACAGGGGACGAGGGAGAATGGTAAGGTGTAGCGTCAGTTCTTTTTTTTTTAATTTTAAATGCTGAATGTCATTTATTTAAGGGGGGGAGGAGGTCTTAAATACAGGCTTACAGCACAATGGGAGGACCCTGGAGGGCAGAAGTTCGCTACCGATGTTTTACAATCTTGCTTCTAAGCTGTTAACGCCCATTATTCAGGATACACAGACAAGGAACTTCCCCTAAGCATTCAGGAGGGTGGAACCTGGCAGGGAATTAGCATAGGGAGGATCTCAAGGTCAAGGTCCGCAAGCAAGGCAACAGTTACCCAAAACGGGGGCCAGGGTCCTACAGGTCCCCCTTTTGTTAAAAAATGAGCTTCTGACTTGGGTTGCGTGGGACGTCAGCAGGTCACTTGACCTGGTAGCACCAGTTCTTATTGGTCTTAATAATAAAATCCCAGAGTCAGATATTGGGGTGAATGCTAAAAGATCAGAGAGACAAAGGAGCAATCCACAGCCACCTCTCACCTCTCCAACTCCTCAGCCTGAAAGGGAGGCTGAGCTCCTGTCTCCTCCTGCCTTATACTCCTCTCTCTGCCCAGCCTTATCACTTCCTATCTCCACCTCCCTAGTGCTGGGATTAAAGGCCTGTGCCTCCACTGCCTGGCTGCTAGTGTCTAGCTAAACATGCTGATCTCTAGGTCTGAGCTTTATTTATTAGAGCACAACCAAAATATCACCCCAAAAGGGACATATGAGGGGGGGAGGGACAAGGAAAAGGGTGAAGGATATTTGTCTCAGAGAGACAAAGGACTGCCTCTGTCCTTGTGGAGGTTAAGGCAGGAGGATCATGAGTTCAAAGCTGACGTGTGCCATGTCACAAGAGTGTGCAATATACACAGAAGGTGGGAGTAGGGAGGACAGAGGACACGGCAGTGTGAATCTAGTCCTACCTGCCAATCACCTTCTATTTAACCCACTGGCCAGAGAATGGTCACTGGTCTAGGTCTGGGCGTTTGATGGCCGAGAGCTAGCAAGGGAAGCTGGGGACAAAGCAGGTTGTTATTGCCACCCTGTCCCCACGTGGATATATCAATTTTTTTTTATTTATTTATTATATTATGTATAGTGTTCTGCCTATATGTATGTCTACAGGCCAGAAGAGGGCACCAGATTTCATTACAGATGGTTGTGAGCCACCATGTGATTGCTGGGAACTGAACTCAGGACCTCTGGAAGAACAGTCAGTGCTCTTTACCTCTGAGCCATCTCTCCAGCCCTGGATATATCAATTAATAATATGCTGTGGGATGGTTTTTCTGTATGCTGTGAGTATGTGGTGCTACTGTTGGTTAATAAAGAAGCTGTTTGGCAACACAGGGTAAGAGCCAGGTTGAAAATCCAAGCAAAGATACAGGGAGAGGAAATGTGGAGTCAGGGAGAAGCTGAGGACTGTGGGGGGTGGTGGGGTGGAGGAAGATGTAATGGAACACAGGTAAGGACAGGAGACAGTCAGGGTAATCAAAGATGAACAGAAATGGGTTCATTTAAGATGAAAGAGCTAGCTAGTAAGTAGCCTGAGCCATAACCCAA
>CABHPQ010166987.1:6763-23203 GCA_902168405.1 Peromyscus aztecus
TCCCCTCAGCTGGGGGCCTGGAGGACACACTGCACACCGTCCCCTCAGCTGGGGGCCTGGAGGACACACTGCACACTGTCCCCTCAGCTGGTGGCCTGACTCTGCTCCATGTCTCTGCCATGAGGGCTGTTCAGATCGACCACCTCAGGGTTGCAGAGGCTTGTGGGAACACCTCAGAGTTACCACAATCTGGGGGGGGGGGGGGGCCTTCTTCCTACCTCCAGTTCCCATATGGAACCTTGAGGCTGAGGGAGGGAACATGATCCCAGCTCTGATCCAGTCTGATCCAGTCACGGTAGGTCCCATGTGCAAGGACAGGGCCATCCAGACACTAGGCCAATTTCAAAGTCATACAAAGAGGAGGCCTTCCTGGAGGTTCTTGTGATGCAGGGCATTGGGAAAGCTACAGGGTGTGAAGGGTAAAGGGAAGTACCACCAAACTGCTTATTCCTTGAGCTACTATGGGATGAAAACAGGATGTCTGAGTATTTTATTCCCAACACACATCTGCATATCATGGAGGTGAACTACAGGCAAGAGCAGGAAGCCAGTCCCAGGAAAGCTTAGTTGCAACATGGCGATACCTAAAACAAATTAGTGAGGTTACACTGCTTCCAGTTTGTATGGAAATTAGCACCTGGGAAGAAGACACCCCCAGGGCGGCAGAGCTTGGCTAGCTGACAATCTGCCCACCTGCTAGGGTCCTGCCTAACCTGGCTCACCCATACCGGTGCCCGGCCCAACCCAGCCCAGTCAACCCTGGTGCTGCCTGTGGCCCAAACTGCCTCCCCATGCCATGCCTGCCCCCTCCGTTGAAAAGTTCTGAGCAAACTGGAACCTCCAAAGGAGGAAATCTCCCTTTCAGCTTCTCTGCCATGTGGCTTCTGAGCTGAGGCTGTGGTACGCCGTGGCCAGGATGGCACAGGGCTCCTCTCTCTTAGGAGGGTTGGAGGGGCCAGAGAGTCTTTCCAACCAAGGAAGGAGAAACCATTCTGTACTCGATGGACACCTGGGGCAGGGGAGTCCAGTGGGTATGTTCTGGGACAGCTGGCAAGAGCCTGGTTCCCTTGTGCCACTCAGAGCTCCCATCCTGGCCCTCCAGACTGTCTAGGGATGGGGAGAGGTCGGGAGGCGCCCTCTACTCTAGAGAGTGGGTCAAAAGAGACATCAACACACTCTCTCCCACAGAGACCCATCATCTACTCCTCATAGACCACTCTAGCTCATTTCTAGAAGGGGAAACTGAGGCCAGCGGAGCAGAAGGGGACTAAAGTAGGGGAGGCTTTGCCGGGTACAAGATCCCCCATGGTTCTCCAACTAGGTTCCTGGGCCCCAAGAGACTCCGCGGAGGACCAGAACAGCATCTCCTGCCCATAGGGCTGGGCTGGCTTGAGGTACACACTTGGCTTTGCCTTTAACTGGCTCCTACAGGTAAGCAGCATTGGGGTACTGGCTCTCGCCTAGAACTTTCTGTGTGTGGCTTCCTGCATGACTTTTAGGATGGACCATTTGCTCCAGTCCCTCTGATGGCTGCCCAGGTGGGTGTGTGGGTGGGGTGAGGTCATCAGCCCCCACCGAGCTATAAGGAGATTGGAACTGGATTTGCTTGCTCCTGGGCCCGTGTGAGCTACTCAAAGCAATGCTCCCCACTCTGCTGCTCAGCAGTGCTCCCAGCCCAGCGGCGCTCGGCCCTCCTTATCTGACTCAGCATTACAGACTATGGAAGAGGAGCCTAGGACGCACTTCGTAGTTCCATGTTCGGGAGAAATGTGAGCAAGGCTTAGGGTGTCATAGAGCTTGGGGAAGCGCTGGATGTGGTTTTAATGACTCTTTCACAACTGAGAAGGGAAGGGAAGAGCCAGGGCTGCTCCCCTGGTTGGGTCTTAGTGTCTTTGCCATCTTTTGAAGCCACAGCTAAGTGCTGGTGACGAGGCAGGAAGACTGCAAGGAGCTTCAGGCCAGCCTGGCTTACACGGTGAGACCCTGTCTCCAAGAGCTTTGTTCACCACCAAAGAAAGAGAAAAGGCAAGCAAGAATAAAATGAAGAAAGGAAGGACAATCACAGAGGACCGAGCAGGGGTGGTGGTGGGGTGGGGTGGGGTAGGTGTGGTGTGGTGGTTTGGGGTGGGTGGTGGTGGGGTGTGGTGGGGTGTGGTGTGGTGTGGTGTGGTGGTGGGGTGGGGTGGGGTGGGGTGGTGCTTGGGTGTTAGAGAGTTGCTCAAGCCCCACCCACACTCAGCCCGGGCTCCACCCCCAGCTGCACATTCACAGCCAAGTTCTGAAGGTTTAATTTAGCTGTGAGTCCTGGGCCCCCACATGCCCACTTTGCCGTTTCTTTAACTCCAAGAGCACTGTGCAGGGAAGAAGCACTGCCCCACCCCGAGAAAGACCACTGTGGGTAGATGGCTCCCACCAAAGACTTTCAGCCTCCAGCCCCCAGGATTTATCTTTAGACTCCACCCCTCAGAGTTCCAGAAGCAGAGAGAAGACTTCTTTCCATTATTTTTAAAGAAATTGAGCTTCTAGGACGTTTTAAATGTCACAGTTAGATCTGATGCCCCCCAAGTCTCATCTTTACCCCCTTTACCCTATCTGCAGGAAAATGCCTTGACATACAGGCCCCGCCATCTTAGCTGACCTGGCGGCCACCTTCCACTGTCCCGGTCTTTGGGTAGTGGGGGATGAAGATGCAGGGCCTCACTCCCAGAGTGAGTGGGTAGTCAAAGATCCAAGGGGCGTTTGTGAGGAGGTTGCAGTGACATCTGGGGACATCTGTCATGCGAGTCCCGGCTGGTGGCAGGGCGGGGGCCAGGCTCTGACCAGCAGCCCCTGGGAATCCTGTGTGCTCAGGTCCACCTGTGCCTGGTTCAGGACACCATGGTCTCCAGGACGGAACACCTACCATCTTGTCCGCATTCTGGATCCTCATCCTCCGCATCAGTGAGGTCTCCTTGGCCTTCAGCAGAAGGACGCAGCTCTGGATGAAGTCGCAGTAGGCGAACTTGCCATTGCCCTTCAGGTCATACTTGACAATGAGCTGCTGGCTCTCCTCCTTGCTAATGTCCAGCTTGAACTTCTCGACGAGCGCTGAGGACCAAGCAGCCCACAGTGCAGTTAGTAGGGATTCACGCATTTTCGCCCTCATTTAGCTAGCGGCTGGCTCCACCCATGAACACGCCCACAGGCTCCTCCCATCCCCCCGCCCCGCCCCGCCCCCCCGCAGGGCTGGCAAGACGGATGGATGTCTCCCCAGGGGTGGAGTCAGACGGACCCAGGAACTCCGCTGAGGTCACGCTCCCTTGCTTGTCAATGTCCTTCTCCTTGCACTCCTTCAGGAGCTCGCGCCAGCAGCCCTGGATCTGCTTGCGGAGCTTGCTCTCAATGGGCTCACAGTTCTGCAGGGGTGGGTTGCCCACTGGGGTCTGTGGGGAGGGAGACAAAGGGTCTCTCAACTGGAGGTCTCATGGGGGCAGTCATGGGAACCACAAGAGTGGACCTGAAGGTCAGCTCTGCAGGTGCCCGGAGAGGAGATGACCTTACTTCCACCTGTGAGCCATCTGAAGCCAACCCATAATAAGCGAGATAGCTTCGGAAATAAATGCATAGCCGTGTTTTAGAGGAGAGCACATCTCCTTGCCCTTCCTAAATCCCAGGAACTCCCTGAATTCCTTGGCTTGGGGTTCCCTCCACCCTCAAGAGGCAGCCTTTCTGGGGCCTGCCTTCTTAATGCTATGTTTATTTCCCCGGATTCCCAGTTCAAAGCCCCTGAGTGCTGCTGGCCAGCTCTCTGTCCAGATCCTCAACAGACCAGCGACCTAATCTCCCTCCCAACGCGGGGAGACTAGGAGGTAGCTAGCCTTAAGGAATGTCTGATTCCTGTTCTACATTCCTCTGACTTCCCTGGAGACATTCACTGTCTGTCATCCTGAAATCTGTGACACCACAACCCTCTTGAGTGGGGACCTTTGTCCATTTTGAGCTGTAGCAAAACCCAGTGCATATTAGGTATACAGAAGACAGTGTTAGAGCACACGATGGGCGCTCTGTCTGGGGCCATACTACTCTAGGCACATGGCGGGAGCACACAGCAGCTGCCTTGTGGGCATGTGTAGTGCGCTCTCAGTTGCCCTGCCCTGGAGACTGTCATTCAAGGCAGGCATCCCCAGGAGCCTCCTTCTGGCAAGCCTGGGATGATGCAGTCTAGGGCTCAGGGCTCTGTGTCACATGGAGGACTGAGGTCCAGGAAAACACCCTAGGCCTCACCTGGCTCTGGTGTAAAATGGGAACACATTCATCAGTATGGATGGTGCCCACGGTCAGGGGACTGTCCCTCTCAGAGCCAGGCTTCCTGCCTATGGATGCTGTGCCCTTCTCCTGTCTCTTCTTCCCCTTTTGGCTTTTTTCCACCCTGCCCCCCCCCCCCCCCCCCCCCAAACCCCCCCCCCCCCCCCCCCCCCCCCCCCCCCCCCCGCCGGAAACTGACACTAGAGCCTCCCCCAGACTCATGAACCCAGTGTCTCAGTCACCTGCAGTCTGAGGGAGAAACACTGGGGCCCCTGTGTGCAAGGACCTGCCCGGAGGTGACATGGGGCCCATATCAGGCTGGGAACTCACACAGGGGTGACTCCGTGATTTCGACGCAGATCTGGAGTCCCGAGAAGGAGAGCAGAGGGTGGATCTAGTTCCTTGGGAGACCTCAGGGGCGCTGCTTCCCCTCTGGGCAACGAGCGAGTCTCCAGAGTCACCTGCGGCCAAGGGCGGCGAGGGTGCTCTCTCGGTACCGAACCTGCTGAGGAAGTCCTGGTACTTGAGTCTCCCCTTGGCGTTGACGGGCATCTCGCTCCACAGCCTGTCAAACTAACGGCAGCAAGTCAGTCCCAGGGGTGTGTGAACCCAGCAGGAGAGACTCTCCTCTCCCGAGTCCTGGAGGAGTGGGACCAGAGGTGACAGGAGGTGACTGTGGACCAGGGATCATGTCATTTAAAAAAAAAAATTAAGAAAGGAGAAAAAAAATCTATTTGGTCTCTGCAGGATAGAAGCCTCTGGAAGACTGTGGGGGGAAAAAAAAGGCAAGACCAGGGGATTATTCATGGCTTCCGCAGGACATTTTTTAATTGAATTGGGTCCTCAGTGAGCAGTTTAAGGCCATTAAATCTTGTGATTAGTCACAGTGACCGAGCTGTGGTGCATAAAAACATTTTAGGAGAAAATGCAAATCAAACCGGGCCCCACCTGCATCCCAGGGAAGCCGCCGGCCTCATTTCTCAGCCCTCCCTGTGCACCTGAGTCACAGCGGTTCGCAGGTGCCGCCGCCTCAGCCGCTGCCATTACATCCACAATTTATTTCGCCCCGAAGGTAAGAAATGCCCCTCGTGCAAGATGGAAAGGAGGAAGCATTTGGAAACTGGGGAGAAGTTTATGGCTTTGCGTGGTGGCTGTCTGACGCCGCAGACCTGATGGAAACTACACACAGCACGGGCCAAAGCGACAGGAGGGCTTCCCACATGAGCCTCCTCTGGTGGCTCGAGGACTTTCAGGGAGCCGAGAAGAAAGGCTCTTGTCCCCCCCCCCCCCCCCCCCCCCCCGCACCTGACTGCTTGCAAAAACCGCAGCTGACAGAGCCTGGCTGTCAGCCTTCCAAGGGACAGAGGCCAGGAGGCTAGGGTGGGGGGGACAGTTTCCCGTCCCCCTTGCAGTCTAGAGGTCACCAGAAACTTAGTTTGCCCCTGAGTGTCTCTTGGGGTTTATCCACAGCAAATGAATGAAAGTGACCAACTCTTGGGCTCTGTCTAAAGTCCCCAAAGGCTTGCGAGCTGGCACACCAGCCTACTCTTGGGGTCAGACATGTGGGTGCATCTCTGGGGTTGGAGTTAGGGCATCTTTAGGTCTATACCACCCTGACCTTGGGAATCCTCAGGCAGGAAACTGCCATGTGTGGGATTTACAAATAGACATACCAAGTATATTCCCAGAGGTTGGTGTCTGGAGCTGAGAGGATTGGAAGTCACTGAGAAAATTAAAAACAACCCATGATGGGTAATAACACTCCACACAACTGATGAGCTTGGAGATGGACTAGCCTAGGGCTTCTCCAGCTCTAGGGAGCAGAATCCCCCAGGAAGCCTGCTAAGCACTGCCCACAGAGTTCTGACTCAATTTCAGAACCTACAGGAAGATTAAAAAAGAGTGTACTGAAGATGTACAAGATTCTGCCAAAGAGCAAGTGACGTGGGTCAACTCACACCTGGGACAACAGGACCCCAGTGTTCCACCAAGCAGCCTCTGCTTTACCCCAGGCTAGCCCTGGTCTCCAGACTCAGCCAGCATCTTTCACAAGCCATGTGTAGTTTTTTTTTTTTTTCACTCTTTGGGGGCTACCATCCAGCTCCCAAATAAATACATGGGAGACGTATTCTTACTTATGAATGCCTGGCCTTAGCTTGGCTTGTTTCTAGCCAGCTTTTCTTAAATTATCCCATCTACCTTTTGCCTCTGGGCTTTTACCTTTCTCTATTCTATATTCCTTTCTTTCCTTCTTACTCTGGGGCTGGTTGTGTGTGGTT
Organism: Peromyscus aztecus; assembly: GCA_902168405.1. Lineage (NCBI taxonomy): Eukaryota > Metazoa > Chordata > Mammalia > Rodentia > Cricetidae > Peromyscus > Peromyscus aztecus. The sequence continues at coordinate 13,327 of CABHPQ010166987.1, forward strand.
GGGTGGGTGGCTGGCCCCTGGTGTCCTCTCCTCCTCTTCACCATCCTCCCTCTTCTCTCCTCTATTTATTCTCTTTGCCTTGCAGCCCCGCCTACCCCTCTCCTGCCTTGCTCTTTATCAGACCAATCAGGTGTTTTAGGCAGGCAAAGTAACACAGCTTTACAGAGTTAAACAAATGTAGCACATCTTTGCATATTAAACAAATATTCCACAGCATAAATGAATGTCACACATCTTAAAATAATGTTCCACAACACTGTGGGTCTCGCAGTGTTCACCCATCTGGCCACTGTGCAGACATAGCCTCATCTACCAGCTGGGATGATCACTCTCCTGAGCCATTTGGCTGTAGGCCTCCCTTCTGCCCCCTCCTTGTCCCCACTCTCCCATGGCACTCTGAGGAACTCTCCCCATCATCACAAAACCCACATCCTCAAGCTCCCTCTGAACCCAGCTCTGGCTGAAGCTGCTCCTGAGGATCACGGGAGTCTCTGAATTCCCACAGCTCCTGTGTGTCAGGCGCAGAGCTGGTCAAGGCCTCCTCCATTTGCCTCCCAGCACGGGTACATGTGGCAACATCTTGCAGGCTCTGGCTTTCTCCTCACCATGCCTTCTGTCGTCATCTTTGGCCAGTGCATTCCTGAAGACAAGTGGCAGGTCCCCGTCAACCCCGACTCTTTGTCTTAGTAAACTTTCTGTTGCTGTGATAAAACACCATGACCATTCTTCAGGGTTAGGCTTGTGTTAGCCACTCAGAGGGCCACTCCTAAAGGCAGCACGACTGTCTGTGATGCCCCTGGAATCTCATCTTCACTGTTCTCTTGTTCTTCTTGTCCCATTCTGTTTCCACGTTCTCCTTGAAACCATCTGCATGTCCACCTGCCCTCTGTTCCTTACCTGGCCTCCGGTGCCCATACCACCTCTCCCTGCACCGAGCTCTCCTGGCAAAGCTGGTTTCATAACTAAATACAACAACAGTGTAACAGCTCCCTGATAAACTCAGCCTGCCAATGGCATTTGAAAAAATAAAATCACTACACACATGAAGGAGCAAGCCAAGGCTGACTCTGCCTTCAGATATCAGAACTGTCAGTGACCATACCTAATCGTGTTAAAATCAAGCATTAGAATTAGCAGTGAGAAACACACAATTGACAGACTCTTGAAATGAGGGGAAAAGAAAGTTCCTTGAAATGAAAAATGCAATCATTGAAAAAAGTTATTAACAGGTCACAATCAAATGAACAGATCATAATCAGCAGAAGAAAGGTAAAGAAAGCAATGCTGAACAAGCACTAGCGGGGTCAGTGAACCCTAAGGGTTTAATTTGTAGAGAAAAATTGCAAGATAAAGATAAAATACTAATAACAATATCATGAAATCCAAGAAGACCATTGAATCACAGCAACTCAATAGCCTCACAGACCAGAGAGCAAGGGGACCTAGCTTAAAAATTGCTAAGAGGTAAGGGCAACAGCCAGTTATTGACTAGGAAAGTGTGTAGCTTTTGACAAATAGGTAGGAAAGGGGGTTTCTAATTTATGTCAAGAAAATACATTTTCAAACAATATAAAGGAAATGAGCATGGCAGGATGCTTAATATTGACAACAGAAATAAATGGAGACAACAGCAACAACAATAAATGTAAATGAGCCAAACACCCATGTAAAATGGCAGGGATCACTAGAGAGGATGTTTAAGAATCCATTTATGTGCTATTCATAAAACCTACACACAAAACAGAATTATCAGGGGTGTCAAAGATGTAAAGAAGTTTAAATAGATATATCAAGTAGGCACTAAATGAAAAAAAAAGGCTCAGAGGTCATGCTACTATCACATTAAATAGACTTTAATATTAAAAACTATTTTCTTAGAATTTGATACATCTAACACTGAGTTGCAAGTATCCACATTTCTCAGCCATTGATGGGCCAAGCTAACTGAGAGAATAGAGATTCTGAGACTAGAAGTAACAGCTGGTTTCAATCAGCAGGTGTAAAACACTTCATAATGCTCCATTCAAAACATACCATCTAGCTACAAATGAAACATTTTTAAAGAATGACCACACATCCAATCTCAGATAATTCTAATAACTGATAAGATCCAGTCCCATTCTCTAATTAAAATCATGTTCATTTATAAGTTAATAACTCTTTAAAAACACATTCATTCAGGAACAAAAAAACACCCGTATTCCTAAATCAAAGGACCCAAGATGGGAATAAGAGACTAGGAGCTCCATTATAATTTTACAACTATGTATCAAAATTTGGATGCAGCTAAAGTAGTAATTAGACAGAAATGTACAGTTTTAAGTGCCTATTATGGGAGGAAGAGCAGCTGAAATTCAAAGCCTGCATCCAACCTATGCCAAAGCACAGGGAACAAGAGAGAGGCTGTCAATGCAGCAGGAAGCCGGGAGAGCTGAAAGCTGATCCTCAGAAAAGACTAACAGTGTGAAGCTAGGGGGTGGTGTGGTCCAATGGTGTGGCACATACAGCAAGAACTAACTGAAAGAGGACACAGATTCTATGGTGAGTCAGTGGATGCCAATCAGAAAAGGGAGAAAAAGTGGACAAATTCATGTAAAAACGTAAGCCACCAAAATGGATGTGCCTGGGTGGCCCTGTAACCATCAGAAGAACATACTGGCAGTTAAATCCCCCCTTATGGAAAACTCTGGGTCCCGGAAGGCTTACGGGCATTTTTTTTTACTTTTAGAGGGCTGGGAGCCCAGTTCTGCCCAGACCCTTTTGACAAAACACAAAAGTACATAGCCCTAGACTCTACTTACACAGCTGGTGTATTCTTGATTCCAACAAGACACAAACTTGAGAAAGTACAGAGTACTGTCACAAACATCAACACAATTATTTTTAAGTTTAAAGGGAGGGAGGGAGGGAGGGTGAGAGAGAGAGTGTACATGTTTGTATGCACACGTGGGAGCCTGCCAAGGTCAGAAGAGGGCATTGAGTTTTCTGGAACTGGCATTATAGAAAGTTGTGAGCCACCATGTAGGTCAGAACCCAACTCAAGTCCTCTGCAAGAGCAGCCAGTGCTCCTAACCACCGAGCCATCTCTGCAGTCATGGAAACCCTTTCAACACACCCTAACCAAACTGTGCATACAACAGGAGTATACATTTGCTTTACTATCATGCTACCTATCAGCACAGCTCACTGCAATGAGAAATTGAATAAGAAAAACTAGATGCCTATCTTGATACATGTACACACATACTGGAAGCATTTGATACAAGCAGTACCCACCCACGGTTGCTGGGTTTTAGAAAAACAGGCAGACAGAGAACTTAACAATTGACCAGGAGCTCCTGACATCTGATATATGGAAGTGTCTCTAGGGAAAATAGTTCTAACCTTGGAACACTGAAGCATTCCTGTCCAGTCAAGGCTAGAACAGGGAAGCCATTGTCACAGCTCTGTTTGGAAGGACCATGGGATCTAGGCATTGCTACAAAGCAAGAAGAAGAATAACAGGCATATGGGTTGGAAGGACACCTGTCTGCTGTTCAGAACTGGCTTGAGGTATCAGCTCAGGGAACTGGCTGACAAGTTATTACAAAATGACTGAATGTAGCGAAGCGGTTATGACAACAGCCGAGAAAACTTAACTGAAGGTATGAAGTTCCAAGTGTTTTCTTACAACGAAGCAGAACACGTCAAAGACACAAAGATCCCGCACAATAGAGCACAATGGAGGACAGCAGACATGGCCAGGAAGAGGAGGAGTCTGGGGTCAGCAGACAGGAAGCTCAACCGGTGCAGTCCATTAAGTGTCACGGGTTCCCCTCCCCCCACTCCCTGGAGGCAGGAACCCACCAACACTGGCAGGGAGCTCGTGATGCCCCTGCCTCAGTACTGGTATTGCAGACATATACCACCACAGGATTTCCAGGGGAGCCGATGTGACGGCACCAAAACACTCGGAGAGCTGAGACTGATGTCGACACTCCTGGCCTGACAGAGCCTCGGAGACCCAGATGCTGATTGTTTACAATCTGGTGGAGCAGAGTCGAGTTAGAGCAGACCTCCACCAAAGAATGGCTGCCAGACAGCGCTGGTGCTGAAGATGGGGGAGGACCACGGAGCCCCCAGGACAGTGGAGCCCCGCTTCACATAGGCGGACAAACAGGTGCTGCCTACATGGCAAGAACAGAAAGTCAAAGCTCCAGAAACTTCAGAGAGGACCAGCTGATGCTCCTGTACCCTTGGGCAAATGAGGATGACTCAACCACATCCCAGAGGGGAGCCAAGAGTGAGCTGTGCATACGAGGTCCACCCAACTGCAGTGATGTAGTGTGTAAAAAGAACATGGGCACACACGCACACCTGTAGTGTGTACACACAGATGGGTGCATATACATGTGCATACAATATATTCACATACATATGTGACACGTGCTTACACACTCATGCAAGCACATATATATGCACACCACACAATTCACATCCAGCACCTCCCCAGCTCCTCCCCAACGTCACTGTGGTTACTTGGTCTTTTCTTCTGCTCTCTCCCATCTCCTAGACTTCTCAATCTGTTGCCCCCAAGCTCTGCCTGCCCTTGGCACCCTCAGCCTGCATCTTAGGTTCTTTGCCGTGTCCACTCTCACCTTGCCCGTCCTCCAGCCTCTGCCATGGCACCCACCTTTACAGCTTCATGAGGACAGCTCACCTTGAACCGGTTGCCTTGCTCTGTCCTGCCCAACACCAACACCTAGATCTACTGCCGCCCACAGTGAACGCAGCCGCTCTCACGGTGAGCACTGAGGTTAGCACAGCCTGTGGGATTCAGCTCTGACACCCTCAGAACCTCTTCTGGTGCCCTCTGTCAATAGTCCGCCCACCTGGTCCCTGCCCTTCATCTCTCTATCTCCACACAGCAGCCAGAGGACCACTGTTTAAAGCCGCTGATCAGGCCAACTGGCACAGGGTAGGGCCACTCTCTCACACCCCCGAGTGAAGACAAAATGTTTCCACTTGGCTCCTGTCCTACAGGATAGACTCCGGCCTTGGGCTCAACCCCCTCCAAGCACCGGTCACCCGCCAACGGTCCAACCCAATCACAGCCCCTGTCATCCACGTCCCCTCTGCTTCCAGCTAACCCTACCTAGTAACCAGGTCTTCCCTTTCAAGGCTACCTGCTCAGAGCGCCTCCCCAACCCTACTAGTTACAAGCATGTCTCCCACTCCATCTGTACCCTTTTCCTGCCCTTAAAGAAATATACAGCATGAAGATATTGCCTATTTTACTCGGTATGTTTGCTGTGTAAAAGTTCTCTGAGAATGCAGACCCTTTGGGGGACAGGGTGGGGCTGCTTTGCCATCAGGCTGCTGCTTCCTGTCCGCGCTGCTCTGTTTCTGTGGGCCTGCATCCTGTTGTCAGGGAGACCAGGGTCCCCAGCAGGTGCCTGGCCGGGGCCTCTCAGCTGCCACAGGCTCCTTCCCAATAGGGAGTACCCTGCACTTCTTCATCAGCACCGCTCCCCTGGCCTCTGATGTCCCTCCTCTGCTGTGGTGATTAATCTTGACTGTCCACCGGACAGGATCTAGCATCGCCTAGGAGATGAACCTCTATACCCGTCTGTGAGAGTCTTCTGGATTAGAGTAATTAGGGTGGGAAGACACCCCCTACATGCGAGTGGGACTATCCGATGGGCTGGGGTCCGGGGCTGAATAAAAAGCAGGAAGTGACCAGCAGTCACCTCTCTCTGCTTCCTGGCTGTGCACACAACGTGGCCGGCTGCCTCAAGCCTCCGTTGTCTTGCACTCCCCATCGTGACAGGCTGCACCTTCAAACCATGAGCCAGAATAAACCCTCCCTCCCTCATGGTGCTCTTGTCATGGCAACAGGGGGGGACAATCCTGCTGTTGACAGCAGCCCAGTACGCAGGAGTGGGCTCTGCCGCCTCGGGGCATTTGCTGCACACCAAGATGGGTGGCTGTGTTCCTAGAAACTGGCTCAGAGGCCAAGGCTGTGATCAGGAGACCAGGGGCATGGGAACTGGGAAGAAGGAGGGCGCTGGGAGAGTCAAGCGGGACATGGCTAAGCTCTGCCAAGTGGGGCTGGGAAGGGCCTCCCTCTGCTTAGATTCTGGAAGGAGTAGGCAGGGAGAGATGCAGGGGCCAGGTCCTGGCAGAGGCAGAGGAGGAAGCTGGCTAGGAGGCGAGGGTGCCAGGAGGGCCCAGGGAGGAATACCAGGGAAAACAGAGATGCCAACTGACTTTCCTGAGTCACACAACTGGACAGGCACATAGCTGGACAGGTTCAGAGCTGCGCAGGCGCAGAAGCCCGAGTTGATTTACTGCCTGCAAGCACCTTTCTCACTTGCTAGGGGTGGGTCTGTCTGGGGGGTAAAATTGTAGGTAAATGTCCAGAGATACTCCTTCCTGAGAAAGCTGTTCTCTTTCCCTGGAAGGTTGATTGTACCCACAGCTTTGCAAGCCACGTCCCTTCCCCCTGCTCAGAGCTCCGGAAGTCGGGAGAGCCTTTGAGTGTGGGACAAGGTTTTACAACATAGGCGAGCCAGGTCATGGGGACAAGATGGCAGTTAAGTGGTACTTAGCACTCTGGCACCATCCCCAACCCGCTTGGCACAGCATGCTGCCCCAGGGTGCAGCAGAGAGAGGGAAAGCCCTGTCAATCATGCCAGCGCCAGATGATCACAGATGCAGGTAGACTGGGAGCCGGGGCTGATTTTCACAGCAAAAGGGACAGCAAGCTCACCCTGCCTGAAATGGTGTGGTTCACAGCTGTTGTAGCAACAGCCGCTCCTGTGAGTTTCAGTATGACTTAGCACAAAACAAGACCTCAGCAGGGCGCAGTAGCTCATGCAGGCACTCCCAGCCCTGGGACACCTAAGCAGGAAGATTGCCCCAAGTTTAAGGTCAGTCTGGTCTAAGTTCCAGGTTATTAAGGATTATGTACTGAGAGCTTATTGACGAGGAAGGGGGGAGGTAGAGAAGGAAAAGGAGGAGGGGAAGGCAGGGGGGGATGAAAAGGGGGAGTGTGCTGGGGTGGAAAATGAAACATTTAAAAAACAGAGTGCAGCGTAGAACTCTCTGCTCCAACAACTGCTTGGGATGAGCAGCCACGGTCTTACCTGCTCATCTGTCAGGATCTGGACATGGCGGGTGCAGATAGATCTGAACTCATCTCTGGAGACTGTGTTGTTTTTCGTGGTGTCGAAGTTCTCAAACTCCTGGACGATGGTGTGATAGTGGGAAGCCACTGCCTTGTGCATTCGTGCCAAGATGTCTCTGTTGGACGTTTCTTTGGGAGGTGTGGGGGGCGGGACCTTGGGCATGTTCTCTGCCCACTCATCAGCAGTCTGCACAGAACAGAATGGAAAACGATCCACTGAGTAAACAAACACCTCTTGTCTCTGTTGTACAGAGGGGCATAGCTTAATAGGCCAGAGAAGAACAGATGCATCATGATTTCTAATGACAGGTCAGCCCAGCTGTGTGGAAGCCTGGGCTCACTTGCCATGAAAGTGGTCCCCAGGGTGGCACTCTGCCCTTGGAAGGTGGGTTGTGGAATGCTGAGAAGCCCCAGGGAGGGTGCACCATAGACTCTCTCCTGTTTCCTCCTGATGGCTGTCTTTGGGTTCATTTAACTCAGAAAGAGCTGGGGAGTGGCTCAGTTGGCAAAGTGATAACCACATTAGGTTAGCAAAAAGACTTCTGGACCCCCAGAAGACTGCCGCGGTGGCTGGAGCTGTCCGTGGTGCTGGGGAGTCCCGCAGAGAGCTGTGCAACCTGGGCCAGGATCAGGGGCTTCCTGGACCAGGGCAGAAGGAACTTTATAAAAATTATGAGCAGGCAAGGGGCTTGCAGATGGAGGCTTGAGGAGGGCTAACCCCATCTTCAGTGCCTGGCACTTCACTAGGGGGATAGATGGATTGGAGTAGCAAGCAAGGGGTAGTCACTTATGAAACATGAGCAAGGGGCCAGGAAAGCAGGCAGGGACTCTTAGTTTATTTTGGAGCTGGCCAGGTCAGGTCTCTGGGGAGACTGGGCCCCACGATGCAGCCAGGCTTGGGAGGCCCAAAGTGTAAAGGTGTGTGTTAATAGAGTCTTCAACCTCCTGCAAGGTAGGAGACAGCTTTGATAAGTACCTCCTTGTGGAGTGGGTCAAACCTCCTAAAGCTAGACCTGGGGAGGGAAGGTGGTACTCTGATGGTAAAGGGGACCTGGCCAGTGATAACCCAGGGGTGAGAGAATTCAAGAGATCCAGTGCAGGAATACTGGCCCTGGTCCCAGCCCTGGTCCTGGCATATCTTGATGATGGGTCTCATAATGATCCTTGCTTTGACACTGGCCCTTACCGTGGATACCAGGGCTGTGCTAGACAACCAGCAGATCTGACAGTAGAATCTCAGAGTGGTACTCCAACTTGGCCATGCTTTCAGTGACCCAACGGCAATGTCTGCACTCTGTCACTGTCTGGTGACATGTTTTATGGAACTGTAGCAAATCCCAGCAGCAGCTGGGACTATCCTTGGAAACACAGACACACACTTCCACTTAGACCCTAGCCCTGACCATCCATGGGTACTAGAGTCTCTCACATGCCCACTGGATGTCATTTGTGAGGTAAAGGAGCACCTCCTATCACTTGAGAAAAATCAAAGTGGAGTCACTGGTGTGTCCCATGCCTTTCAGAATTCACGTGGTTGGAAGTGTGAGTCCCAGAGCTCAGCATCCCCAATCCCTGCCCTTCCGCAGTGTGTCAGCACCCAGAGACCAGAGGGTACCCTCCTGGTGTGGAGTCCTGCCTCTAAGTCCGAAAGCACACTTGAAACACTGGGGCAGCTCCGTGTGGAAGAAAGGCAGGCTCAGGGCGAGTTGCAACTTGACTCCACCTCTGTCTGGCTGGGAGGATCTACAATAAGTACCTTGCCCACTTTTTGCCTTTTCCTCCTCTACTGGGGGCGGGGATAAAACTGACCTGAGGTAATGACTGTGAGGTGACTGAGATGACCATGAGGTGAGAGTCATGAGGTTGGTTCTCTCCTACCTTTACATGGGTTCTGGTGATTGGACTCAGGTCTCCAGGATGGAGCATCTTTACAGTCTTTACCCACTGCCTGCCCTATATAGTTAGGCTTCATTTATTTATTTTATGATTTATCTATGTAACCCAGACTGGCCACAGACTCAGCATCCCCATGCCTTATCCTTCTCCATGGGGGATGATAAAATGCTTGGCCTACTATACACATTTTTAGAAGACCAACCTTTTGAGATAAGAAGACAAAGAATAAAATGCTGAAGACATCATTCTTGTTAGATAAGTTCAATTGGCTAGAAAGTTTCCAGACAATTTAGGAAAGTGGTCCAATCTGAGCTAAAACCACAGAAAGCAATACCTGCTTTTGAAAAGCACTAGCTATGGAAAGTGAGGAGAATTCCATATCACATTTACGACAGGCTGAACACACGGGTGAGATCCCGAGAGTGACGGAGCCTCCTGAGAGAAACCTGCATTTACTGAGACAGACATGAGTGGAGAGCAAGGCCATGTTCCTGATGGAAAGAGTCAGATTCACGCCACAAAGCCCCTTTCAAGTTCTAAGAAAATATCTCTGGGCTCAGTGGGTAAAGCATGCTGCATAGGCCCGGGGACCTGAACCAGATCCCTAGGTCTAACCCTAAAAAGGGGGCAGGGTGATTGCCCCTGCAATCCCAGCCTGGGAAAGTGGAGACAGGAGCATCCCCAGGGTTCATGGGCAGCCAGCTTAAACTAACAGAGTCTCAGGACAGTGGGAGATCCTATCTCCAAACAAGGTGGATGGCTCCTGAGGAATTACAGCTGAGGTTGTGCACATAACCTATTTCCCTCCCCCCC
>CABHPQ010166987.1:26049-53223 GCA_902168405.1 Peromyscus aztecus
GTGTGTGTGTGTGTGTGTGTGTGTGTGTGTGTGTGTGTGTGTAGCCTCAGGGCATACCTTCGGGAAGAGGAGCCCGACTCTCAATGACCTTTATACCATTGAGGCACCTGTGGGGCAGAGGCAGTAACTTGCCCTAGAGCAAGCAGGCTCAGACAAGGGGGTTTAGTGAGGTCCGTTGCAACATCAGCTCAGAAACCCATAGGTGTACGAATCAACGATGCAGGTCAGAGCTAGCCCATCCCACCATGCTTCACAGAGCCAGTTCTGCTCTCAGGACTCAGAGACAATCCTACAGCATCACTTCCAATCCCACAGAGCGGGGAACCTCCTAAAACCTCATCCCCAAGAACTCAGCAGGTAACAAGAGGATTCTAATTAGAAACAGCACTGAACACGGCACTTCCTTCTAGAGAATGCCTATAATTAGTTCCAGGAATTGAAAAATTGCCTCATCCCATCAAATATTTTGATTAGCAAGGAAATTAATTGTACCATGTCTTCATTTGTATTTACAGTGGGTAAAATGAATGCTAAAAATAACAATAGCGGTAAAACTGCCTGTCCAAGAAAAAAAAAAAAAAGGAAAAGAAAAGAAATAAATAAATGGAACATTGAAAATCCAGATGAAAATGAAGTCTGAGTTCTGGAAGGAAGGTGCCCACTGCCCACCTGTGATGTCTGCTTGAGAGGCAGGGGCAGAGGCAAGGAGGGAGGGGGGTGCTCATACCCCAGGGAAGACTGTACCAGGCGGGTGTCCAGACCCTCTGCATGGTGGGCAGTGATTCCACCACCCCAGGCGCCGTCCCCACGTGTCCTGGTGGCCCGAGGCCTGTGGAGGTTGATGTGAAATGTTCTCACAGGCTCAAGGCTCATGTGCTTGAATACTTGGTTCCCCAACTGGGAGACTGTGGGGCATTAGGAAGTGGGGCCCACCTGGAGGAAGTATGTCACTGGCCTTGAGATTCCCAGCCCAGGTTCCAGTGCCCTCTCTGCTTCCTGATCCTTGAAGCTGTGAACACATTCCCCTTACCATGGAGCTGCCCATGACCTAGCAGCCTGCCATTGTCCTGTCTCCACTGCGCTGGACCATGTCCCCTCAAATCGTGAATCGAAGTAAGTATTTCCTTCTGAAGCTGCTGGTCCCAGCTGTGCGTGGAGAATTCCTGGCTTCCAGAATGTCTCTGGAAAGGCCCTAAATTAGCCCAACTCTGCCGGTGCTCACTGAGGCTGGCCTCGAAGCTGCTGGGCATGCTGAACTGTGCTGCCTTCACAGGGCGCAGGCTAGACCACGTACAGTTCCTGTAACCCTCCTGAGCAGCGGGGACTTCCTGGTTTACAAAGTCAACAGGGCTGGGCTCTGAGAGGTGGGACTTACGCTGTCCTCAGGGTCCCCCTACCAGTGACAAGGCTCAAAGTGGTCCCACTCCAGAAACAGGCCGGTAGGCGTCCATGATGATTCCTGCCACAGTCAACGCAGGAGGACACGAGAGCCTCCTTGGAAGAGGATTCAGGAACTCACAGACACTACAGGGTAAATGCTAGGTACCATCCTAGGGCTGTGAGTGAGAGACTGAAACCTCTGTCCTAGAGGACATTCAAAGAAGCCCACAGGAAACAGGATGCAGGCAGCCTCTCCCACTCTCCATGCCCTGACCACTTCAGACATGCGCTGCTTCCTCAGCCTTGGAGCTATGCAGAGTGCTCCTCACCATGTCTCTCCCTGTGGTCTGTGTGGCGCCTCTAACTCACCCTCACAGGCTCATCAGAAAACTGCTCCTGCCTGCTTCCTCCCCTGCCTCCCCTGCCCCTTCTGCCCCCCACCGCCCCACCTCTCCTAGCTCTCCAGCTCACCTCTGGCACACAGTGGGCACTCACACCCTGCGCAGACTCCTACCTCACAAATCCTTCTAGAGCATGAAATTGCCATAAAGTGCAAAGAATCAAAGCCGCCCCCCCTGGCCCTTTAATGACTCAATAAACTCAGGGGCGAAGTGACTTATGAAAATGCTAATCAATTCCTTTACTCGAATAACTTCCACACAGCTGACCACATCATCACCGAGCATTCAGCACAAACTGGAGTGGCGTAGAATACAAATAATTATACAGACATTTGGTATTTGCTGGATTTCTAGGGATCCTGAGAAGCTGTGTCCACCACAGGGCAGTGAATCTGTCTAACCGTCCTAAGGGCAGTGAAGCAGCCTTCACTTTACCGGAGAGAAGAAACTGAGGATGTGAGTCCCCAGGCTGTGGGATTCTAATCCCAGCCCTACATATCTAGCTCTGGGGGTGGGGGTGGGGGGTGGGGGGGTGTGCCACAGCCCTCTGAACCTAGGTTTCCTCCTTTGTAATACAGCGCTGATGTAACCGGCTCACAGTGTGCAGTACTGTCATGAGGACAACCAAGGGGATTCATGGGAATGCCTGGAACACGGCTGGCTCAAAGAACCTGCCTGATGCCCGCCTGTCTGGTGACATTTGACTACGGTGACAAGAGGGTGACTAGAGACTGGCCGGGCACAACCACCAGGTGGTCAATTTGTTCTTTCTTAATTTCTCAGCACACTCCAAAGTCAGGCGTCCGCAGGGGCCAGGAGATGGAACTTTCTGGTTTTTTTTTTTTTTTTTTTTTTGCATGGCCATGGCCATTTCTGAGAAGCTGGATCACCCAATGGGGTCCTCTGAGTACACCCCCCTGTCCATCACATGCCTGGACCTGGGAGTGAGGAGCTACCAAGTACAGCTTGAGGTAGGGGGAGCTGTATCTCTACAGGACTTCCTTGACAGTGACCCTGAGTTGGCTCCTGGCTCCTGGCATGACTAGCTGCCAGCATTACTGCCGAAGCCGCCTCTGGTACTCAGTAGATCCAAAAATATACCGAGCAGACGTGATCTTCTCCAAGCAGGTGATGCTCCATCTTCCACACAAAGCACTCGGGCATGGAACGCTTTTCTGGAGATGAGGGGGAACTTGACTGGAGAGGGACAGGAGCATGAAGAAGGGCCTATGCTGTCACCCAGTATCTGTCCCTTGCTTGCTGCTTTGTCCTTTAACCTGGCCACTGATCACAGTTCAAGTCTAACATGTATCTTTCTTCCTAAATGCCAGAGAGGTCAAAGTGTCTTATTCTGAAGTCTGTGTGGTGGGTTTCCAATGATGAGGAACATGGGGGTCACCTTCCTGGGCCCGCTGGCCTCTGTAACCATGGGGCTGGCTTTCCTGTGAGTGTGACGTGCATGGGAAGTACCTCGGGTCTAGCTCATAGGTGGACTCCTAAGCCTGCCCACAGTGGGACTCCAGCCTTGAGTGGGCTCTTCTGCCCTGACCCCGAATCTAGCAAAGCACCAATTACATTGGTGTTTCTGGAGCAGAAGGAGCCTGGGCTGGACCAGCCACAGTGTGGAGCCAGGACCCAGGATGTTGAATGACAAGTGCCCCTGCCGGAAGGGCTCAAGACCCACATGCCTGCTCAACAGTCACAAGACGGCAGATCATAAACACGTTTGAGAAGAGACACTGAGGCTCACTCATCATGACAAACGGGTGGAGTGAGATGACAGATTTCACTCCTTCCATACACTTGAGGGCTTACTGAGGATCTGAGTACAGTCCTATGTCCCAAGAATTGAGCAGCCTTGGCTGGGGGATGATCTCTGCTGATTTCCTTTCTGAGGAAGGTGCTGGCTTCCTTCATTACACTTCAGTAATCTCTTTTTAATTACTTGCCTCCTCTGTGTCCCCAGAGGGAAGGGATGACTGGTGTCCCAATAATGAGCTTAAGCAATGCTTTACCCTATCCCTTCTGACCTTTCTCCCCTTCTGGTAAAGAGCCTGGAACTAAGCTGTAGCAGGCTCAGTGATGAAAGCCTCAGTTTCCCTCCACCACTACCCCCAATCACATGGGATGGGGGTCCCCAGTCATCCTTTGTGGCCCAGAGCAAGGCACCTACGCTCTGAAAAAGCTCTCAGGTGCTGGTGGGTGGCTCTGTCCCTGCTTCCTGCTCCAACTGCTGAGTAAACAGGACAAGGAACACACACACGGTGCCTGTGCTATGGTTCCTTTGACAGGGCCTTATGATCCTTCGAGCCTGTGGTCCCTGGCTCAGCTTGACACCCTGGTAAATGACAATCTTCTGCTCCATCCAGGCTTAAGTGCGCACCTCTCAGCCAGGTGTCTTCAGAGCCCTGGGAGGGAGTGCAGGGCGGGGGGGGGGGGGCAGCTACCTTTCTGCTGCACCCTCCTAGACCAGTCTCACTGTGGTACAGTTCATCCCTAATGAATGAAGGTGTACAGGGGGGTGGCAGCAGCCACCTCACTCCATGGGCCATTCCTCCAGAACCCTCATGGAGTATTGGGCAAAGCGTGTCTGGAGGTGAGGTTGACTCTTACAAAGAGGACACATAACAGCTGCTGTGGGGAGCTCCAAGTAGAGCCTTAGTGGCACCTCCCAACCCTGTGAGTCCTGTGTGGGGACATAATGGCGCCCGAGGTGGGACGGCAGACCACTGAAGTACAGGCTCTGCCTCCTGCACATTTGTCCTCCACGGGTCTTTTGTTGTACAGACTTGGACGCTTCCACCCTAAGCCTGGCACACCTCTGACAGCCTTTCCTAAAGACCTCACACCTTTATCCATACACCAGTGACTCCACACCAACAGGTTCCTCCGTCCAACCGTGGACCCTGATCATTCCTAACTGTCTCAGGAAAGGCCCCTCCCTGTTAAGTCTCCCTCTCATACAATTCTGCTTCCAGCTTCCCACCTGTTTTGCAGTACACCCTAGCATCAGGCATGTGACCTAGCCCTTGTTCACTGTCCCCTGGGCTGGAATGGGCACTCTGGAAGGCAGGGACCACACACCAAGTGATTTGTAATTTCCTGTAACTCCAGGGGATCCAACACCGCTGGCCTCTCTAGACAGCATGTATACCCACACCCCAGACACATACAAATAGATATAATCTTTTTTTAAATTAAAAATAATTATAAAAGGAATCGCAAGATTTCTCAAAACCTCGAGCAGACCCCAAGCCCTGTTGTACATAGTCTGCCTGGAAAGACCCATGCAAAAGGGATGGATGGAGAGAAGCACCCTGTCTCAGTTAGGGCTTCTATTGCTATGAAGAGACACCATGACCAAAACAACTCTTACAAAGGAAACTATTTCACTGGGGCTGGCTTACAGTTCAGGGGTTTAGTCCATTGTCATCATGGTGGGACACGGCGGCATGCAGGCAGACATCGTGCTAGAGAGGGAGATGAGAGTCCTGGTCCACAGGCATCAGGAAGTGGTCTGTCTCACTGGGTGTAGCTTGAGCCTCTGAGACCTCAAAGCCCACCCCCACAGTACCACACTTCCTCCAACAAGGCCACACCTCCTGTTAGTGCTACTCCCTTTGGGGGACATTTTCTTTCAAACCACCTCATACCCCAAAACAGCCACACTGCTGAGTGGACAGACAGTCTCAACTCTTCCCTTTAAAGCAATGAATCCAAGCTAACTAGTGTATGATGGACACATGTGGCTTCCACAGATGTTCCCTAAAGCTATGAGTATTGTCCACATTCAGTCACCTGAGACTTTAAACGAAAATGTTGATTTCATATGATGCAATCTAATACAGACCATCGTTTAAAAAATATCTTATAGGAAGTTGCTTTCAAGATCAATGAAGATATTCCTGCCCTTTGATCTGGGCATTTTTGTTCTGGGAGTCTTTCAAATGCAGACACACAGGGTCTGGGGAGGTGGCTCAGTAGATAAAGAGCTCATCATGCAAGCGTGATGACCAGAATTAGGATTCCAGCACCCATGGAGAAACTGGGCAGGCACCTTCCTAAGCCAGCACAATTCATTCCTAACTGCAGTCTAAACACTTATCCCTAGACCCACAGATGAGTGCAGTTCTCAGGCCTCATCTGAGAAGCTCCTTTTGCAGCAGATGGAGACCATTAAAGATGGAGACATCATGGATGAGGACATCACAGAAAGTCAGAACTGGTCAAAATGCAGAGAACAGATGACCGACCGCAGGGTGCCCAGTCCCAGCTGATCTATCTACCACACAACCCCACTCCTGAGACTTGGGAAACACTGTGTGGAAGGGAGGGCTGAAAACCAGAGAACCAGAAGTCTGTGGGGAGCCTGTATCTTCTAGCTATGATGGTGGGGTGGCAGCCATGATATCTCAAAAACACAGTTGCCTAAACAAGGACATCAGTGGATATGCCATGGTGGGTAGGGGAATCCCACAAGGCTCCGCCCCTAGATGAAGAGGTACAGGCAATTAATGACTGCTAAGAGACGGAGAACCAGACTTCTCCAAAGATGAGCCCCCTGATAGGTTGTCTAGCCTCACGTGGTCAGCCCTAAACATATACACGCACAGGCAACAAACACCAAATGGACTTGTGGTGGTTTGAAAGAAAATGGCTCCCACAGGGAGTGGCGCTATCAGGAGGCGTGGCCTTGTTGGAGGAAGTGTGTCAAATGCATTGAAAACAGAAAAAAGCCATCTTCAAAGCAGGGCAGAGGCATCGGCTTGGAAACCGCCTTCCTTGTGGGGAGGAGAAGCAGGAACATGCCTGGGTGGA
This sequence comes from Peromyscus aztecus, assembly GCA_902168405.1. Classification (NCBI taxonomy): domain Eukaryota; kingdom Metazoa; phylum Chordata; class Mammalia; order Rodentia; family Cricetidae; genus Peromyscus; species Peromyscus aztecus. The sequence goes on from CABHPQ010166987.1 coordinate 32,649, forward strand.
GGCGGTCTGTCCACCTCCCTCACCCGGTCAACAGTGAGGAAACACACAGGAAGCACCCAGGGATGAGCCGGAGCTCACTGCTGTGGGGGTCACGTGACTGCAGCCTTTTCTGAAATCTGCACAACAAACAACGTATTTCTTATAAGATGACGAAAAGCATAATCACAGTGGAGAACAATGGCCACCAGATGTGGAGAGCAAAATCCTGCCACAGACCAGGAGGGCTTTGCGACTTACAGATGACAAGGGCCCGAAATGTCTGCAGCCTGACTTTGTTAACACCAAGGCAGAGGCTAATGTGGCTAAAAGCACAGAGGGCTGGCGGGGCTGGGGAGCATCAGGAAGCCTGGTGTGCACTGCACAGCCACCTCAGAGACTGCAGGCAGCATCAGAACCAGTGGGCATTTCACGTGGAGCAGCAGAGTGTGCACCCATGCATCCTTGCACATACGTGTTTATACGCATGCGTCATGTGTGTATATGTATGTATGTGTGTCACAGGGGACAGGCACAGAGGCTAGTGCTTTGTCTATCATGGAGGAAACCCAAAAATGACCTACATGCTCCCAGCAGAGGAACACACACACACACACACACACACACACGAACACTAGCGTGCTCTTGACAGGGAATATTTCCATTTAATATGGAGATTATTTTTATAACAGCTTATCAGAGGACTAAAGCTGATGTATTAACATCAGTGAAAACGGGGTATGCTGGCTCATGACTGTAATCCCCAGACGGGGAGACTGAGGCAGGAGGACTTTCACAAATGGGAGCCCGGAAGCCAGGCCTCCTGGGTTCACACATCAGCCCGCACTCGCTCCCTGGGGAGATCACCCAGAATCTCTGGGCCAGAGTTGTCACCCATGAAATTGGCATTTTATGAGGTGGTGCCTACCCAGCAGGTCCCGGCCACCTGCTCTGGCTGTCTCCTCTCTCGGGATTTATCTGCGATATATGACTGAGGACACATGGTTCAACACATGGTCACACATAGGCAGGCCACTGGAAAGGACATCCAGAAAGGCCCAGAGCAGCCAGCTCAGAGAACAGTAGCCCCATCTAGCATGAGCTTTCTTGCGGTTTCCTGCACCCTCTTCTTCCTCCTCCATTTAAATTCTTCCCTCCGTCAAGGCAGGGGTCACAGCAGCTCTGTCCCCGCCCCCTCAGCACAGAGTGCAGTGCGGAATGGTGTCCCCTCGCTCAGCTAGGCTGGAACTGCTGTCAGTGATGCTGGCAATGAGTGACAAGTCCCTCCAGAGCCACTCTCCGGAGATGATGGAGAAGGGCCCTGTGGGCAGCCATTGCCATCGCCCCTGAAGTCCCCCCTGGCTTCCCAGGGGGCTGCTACCTTCCACCTGTGCGTCTGTCAGAACCCACCACACCTCCACATTCGCCTCGGCCTGGGGCTCTGCCAGTGCAGCCCGCAGTCTGGACACAGTGGGCCTCGCTTCTCTGGACGCCAGACCCTCTTCTTGGATCTAAGGGACTCTGCGTGCAAAACCACCAAATCAAAGCAAGCTTCTCCACAAAGTAGAGGACACACTCTCCCTTCCAGCACTCCACAGAGCTTATCAGTCTCTCATCTGGGGTGCTCTAACGATGGTGTCGGAATCAGCCGTCCCTCCCGGCTGTGCTGCAGGACGCCACCGCCTTACCTCCTCCAGGAAGGAGCTGAAGTTCTCCAGGAAGTATTTCCAGTGTATGCTGGGTGTTAGGTGAAGTCTTAATTTCCTCAAAAGATAGTGATACTGGTTATCTGTCAGCTTATGACAGAAACTCTTCAGGACATCTCCGAACTCCATAGCCTTCACAAACCCCGTGTCCTCTTTATCCAGCGCAGAAAAGGCCTTAGACAAACAAACACAGGAAAAGCTGGCACATGTTACTGAATGTCTCAACCTGCGCTCGAGGAGCTGTGCCCACACCGTGAGCCAAACCACGCAGTCATCCTGACACACTGCAGGTCGGGCCGTGCGGTAATCGTGACAAACCGCGGGTCAAGTCGTACGGTCATCAACTGGGAAGGTGTAAAAACACGCTATATAAAAAGTACACACATTTTCCCCCCCATCTGTCGAAACAAAATCATTCATTCTTTTTTTGTTTTGTTTTTGTTGTTTTTTGTTTTTTTGAGACAGGGTTTCTCTGTGTAGTTTTGGTACTTGTCCTGGACCTTGCTCTGTAGCCCAGGCTGGCCTCGAACTCACAGAGATCCGCCTGCCTCTGCCTCCCGAGTGCTGGGATTAAAGGCGTGCGCCACCACCGCCCATCCTCTCTGCCCTTTAAAACAAATTATACTTGTGTATACTAATGTGGGCACACGTGTGCCGAAGTACAGGTGTGGAAGTTTGAACACAGCCGGAGGTGTTGGCCTCATCTTACCACGGGCCCTGTGACCCCAGCTTGCCCCTTGACCCTCTGTCTTCTCTGCCTAGCCCTGTGGCCTCAGCTTGCCTCCTGTTTGCTGAATCCACCTCAATGGGCAGAGAGGTGTTAGGGTGGCTTTTTACAGATTAACTGTGGAGGCACAGCTGCTCTGATCAGCAACCTCACCTGGATTGAGCAGATGCTCAGGAGACTGGGGAGAGGTGGATCTGGACAGGGCTTGGAGCCGCTGGGAGCGACGGAGGCAAGTTACACCATGGGGCTCCTTGCAATCTACCGTACCTTTACCAAAGCAGGCTGGGAGGAGTCCACAATCGCCTGCATGTTCTTCACCACCTCCTCGGGGTTCAGCTTGGAAAAGTTGATTGGTGTGCTTTCGTCTTTTTCTTTCGGCTGAGCTTTGCTTGTCCTGTGGATCTCAAGTGCTCTCAACAAGTCGAGGGGATTGATGCAATTGTTATGCACACTGATGCCCAAGCTTCTCCCACAAAAGAAAAGGAGAGATCCATTGAAAAAAAAAATTGCTTATTCATTCAACAAACAGTTGCAGAATACAGGGGCAGTGTGGGGAAGAGAATGATTTGAAGAGGAAAGGAGGGTGCCCACCCTGCTGGCACATGCCCACTTGTGCTGGTTTCTGATGTGCCCACATGGATGCCACCACAAAGAGGAACAAGGTGAGGGCTATGAGAAGTAAGACTGAGAGTTGCCCCAGAGGTGAGGCCAAGGGCTGCCTTGTCCTGAAGACCTAGGACCTGACGGCTGGGCACTGGGGCTCAGAGCTTAAAGAGCAGGAGGCAGCAAGGGTTGCTGGGTGAAAGATGCTGGCCCACCCCCGGGGCATTTGTGAAGGACTGCCTGAGGAGGATAGCAGAGCTCACTGGGCCTCAGCCATCTGAGCTACAAGCTGGACAGGAAGTTCCTGTCATAGCGGTGGCCTTAACTATGGGGTGTGCAGGGAGGTGTGGCCGTGGGACTCAGAAGGAGCACACCGGAGATGGTACAGGGATGGGAGAACCGAGGCAGACACACTAGATCCCGAGTCTGACTGAAATGAGATTGTCAAGCCAAAAGCTCTCCGAGGGTATTGTGCAAAACCTATCTAGCTTATTATTTCCTCAATAAAAATTCCATCTCAGTCTACGTCCCCACAAGGACATCCATGCAGCAATGACAGCCCCTGTGTGCCCTCAATTCAGACTGGGAAACAATTCCCTTTAAATTCCGAAAGAATAACTTGAGCAAGGTTGGAGAGTTTCCTACAAACACCCAGTGTGCTTATTAAAGACACTAGTGACTCAGAGTAAAGTTTCATGCCTTCATGCTCCCAGCTCCTGGGCTGGGGTCATGGCTCAGACGGAAAAGCACTTGCTGAATAAGAACAAGGATCCGAATTTGATCCTATACCCTGTGTGGAGGTGGAGGAGACACATGGATGCCTGGGGCTTGCTAGCATAGCCTACTTGGTGAGTTATAGGCCAGTTCCCTGTCTCATAATAATAATAATAATAAAGGCAGACAACATTCATGTGTATGTGTGTACCTGCACACATGTGTGCACACAAACAAAAGGTTGCTACTTCTGTGATTAAGTTCTTGGGACCCTTGAGTGCCCGGATTTTCCGTCAGCTAGATAAGAGCAAGCATCAGAGTGGGAAAGCCTGAGCGGGAGAGAAGTTTCCAGGGACTGAAGGAGAGGCGAGAGCCTGGCTTTGTAAGTTGCAGCTGCAGAGCAGCCCAGCCTGCTTGCGGTGGCCTGGATCACATGACAGGGACCCACGGAGACAGACAATCAGCACCGCTTCACGTGCAGGGAGGAGCTGCCAGCGCAGTATTAAAATGTGGCAATAAAGCAAATGCATATGCGAACCTCCTCGCTAGGGTTTAGAAAAGTCTATTTTGGATCTGGGAACGAATAATCTACATGTAATTACCAATAGCCAAGATGTTTATCATCAAGGGGTCTTTGAGGAGGAACAAGCGACTGAGTGATGGATCCTTATTAAGGCTTCCACGCACAGAAAAGTTGATCACCCATTGAAAGGTGGAGCGCAGACGCTCCAAGGCCTTTTGTGCTGTTTATAAAAGTATCAAGTCTAACTATGATTTAACAAGAATCTCTCAGAAGCATTTAACTAATTATTTATCTGCATCTATTTTCCCATGATTTATTCATTGAACATATCAAGTCTTATTCAGCTGGAAATAGATTCAGCGAGGAGACCCTGAAAGGAGAGAACACGTGAGCAGTTCAAGATGGTATGGCCCTCCATTTCCACATATCACACATATCATACAACATATGCCCAACTCCACACATACCACAAACACACACCTCACACATATACACAGCACACACACATAGATGATATAATACATACATACCATACACATATCACATACATGCATATATACACTACATATATGCACACCATATATACATACATATACATACACATATTACATAACACAAACACACATGAAGTACACATCACACATACCATAAACATACATGCATGCACATACCACACAACACACATACATACTATAATATACACTATATATAAACACACTATATTATACAATATACACATGTATACAACATACAGTATGCACATGCACACACAATAGAGACACATGTACACACACATACACACACACACACTCACACATTCACACTAGCAGTAAGCTTCTTGCAGCATGTACATAATGAAGCAATGTCTTTAAAACCAGAAAGGAAAATTACGCTCTTCCTTGTGCATACAAGCTAACAATCTGTATGAGGGAAAACATTTCAGAATGAAATAACGCAGGAAATGTACTTCTTGTCTATCCTTTTCTAGAAAGTTACTTCAGGAAGGACTCTGGAAAAGGGAGAATAGGAACCAGGAAATCAAAGGCTTGGCTGTGAGCAGACTCAGCAGCATGGCCCTCAGTCCATCAAGAAGAAACTGAACACATTGGATGCCTATGACTTTCCCTGGACCCATCAGGGAAGTGAGGTCACAGTGGAAATGTAGCCCTGAAGTCTGGAAAGACAGGCACATTCACAGACAGGCTCAGGGCTAGCAGGATTCTGCTGGAGAGGCTGAGTGTGCAAGGGAGTCACGTGGCCCAGTCTCAGTGCCCAGCACTCTGTGGGCTTCACCTTCAGGACTTCTCTTTCTGCCAGCTTCTCTTTCTGAAGACCCGAGAAAGGTCCTTCATGTTCTGGAAAGATTAAGAGTATCCTTGTGAATGTACCAGAGCTGTCTCCGTCATGGTTTTCTTCTGAGTACCACTTAGGCCAGCTGAGCCACCTGCAGCCCTGACAGACTTCCTGTCTTGCTTATGGAGAGAAGGCTTTATAAAAGGCACGAGGGTGGGCAGCCCAGGGCCACGGGCTCAGCGCCATCACACCACAGAACCCAACCCTTGACCAACAAGCCCTCACCACAGGCCGACAGCGGAAGGGTCACAGACGACAACCGAGATCTGGGCACCGCTTCAAAGCGCTTCCTAGAGAAACCCAGAAAAACAGTAGAGACAAACGGTGTGAGCGACCTGCAGCCCTCGGCTTTGGTAACACAGACAACACCCAACAGCTCAACTCCTGCCCAGAGTCACATGGATGTCAAGGCAGAGACACCTGCCTCCCTCCCTCCCTCCCTCTACGCATTTAGCATGCCGAGCTGTCAGTAACAGTCATACAGCGTTCTAGAAGGCAGGAAAGGATACAGTCTGAAGAGAAAAGCAAGAATCCCCACCATAGTGCGACCAGCAACAGGGAAGTTAAAACAGCTATGATTAACATGAGCTCTAAGGGGAAGGAGACCCCAGGCCAAAAAGAGAGGGGCTGAGAAAGCAGAAAGGGAAACACAGACAGACCAGGGCCCTGCAGCAGAAGCAGGGAGAAACTACGGTGGCCTCGCCCACATTTAATAATAATGGCTGAGACTTCCAGAAGAAACGGGAGGAACCAAGCCCCAGGTCCACGAAGCGAGGCAAACACAGACAAATCTATACCCAGGCATGCCAGCTGCAAACTGACAGACTAGCCTGTACCCAGCCACACCAGATTCAAACCACATGATCGATCCCAAAGACAGAAAGAAAGATCATGAAAGGAGCAGAGGGAAGTGCAGTGTCCCTACATGGGATACATGTGGCACAACAGTCTCTTTGCCAGAAGTCACAGGGGGGCTGCAGAGGTGGCTCAGAGGTTAAGAACACTGGCTGTTCTTCCAGAAGTCCTGAGTTTGATTCCCACCAACCACATGGTGGCTCACAACCATCTGTAATGAGATCTGGCGCCCTCTTCTGTCATGCAGGCATACATGCAGACAGAACACTGTGTACATAATAAATAAATCTTTTTTTAAAAAGTCACATGTGAGACAGGAGCAGGAGCCAGAATATTTGAGTGGTCAAAGACCTCAAGTTCTGTCTCCAGGGCAACTGTCCTTCTGAAGGGAATTCGGGGCTGGGAACTGGATATATAGGGGGTCTGGCTCAGGGCAGCCTACTAAGTGATTCTACAGTCCTCCCACAGTGTCCAGGATTCCCAGGAATAGAATTTCAGACAGACAGCCCTGGGTTTAATCTGACAACTCTCTAGTCTTCATTAAATCTGAGCATCCCCAGGGACCCCAAGGAGATAATGTGTCAGGTTTCCCTGTAGTTTGAACCATGATAGACTCACCTCTCTGGGGAACTTCCTTCTACTCTGCTCCCAGCATCCCTGGTAACGTAAGCATGCTTTTGAAAGACACGCCCAACATGAAGGACCGGTGCAAATGCAACACTGAGGACAGATTTCTCAGGTAGAGAAAACTGTATTTAAAAGACTTTAAATTTTTATTGATGTATTTATCATGAGTACATACGTACATGCATGGTCAGAGGGCAACCTGTGGGAATTCATTCTTTCCTTCCAGAACCCAGAACATTAAACGCAGATGGCCAGGCTTGGCGGCAAGTGCCTTTACCCACTGAAGCATGCCCCACCCCCCACACACATGTGGCGATATACTGTATACCCCAATAAAGCTTGCCTGGGGATCAGATGACAGAGCCAGCCACTAAGTTAGACATAGAGGTCAGGCAGTGGTGGCACATACCTTTAATCCTATCACTCGGGAGGCAGAGATCTGTCTGGATCTCTGTGAGTTCAAGGCCACACTGGGCTACATGAGAGAAACAGAACCAGGCAGTGGTGACACACAACTTTAATCCCAGGAAGTAATATGGCAGGACACAGAAAGGTATATAAGGCGTGAGGAAACAGGAACTGGCTCTCTTGAGGCTGAAGGTTTCGTAGAGGTAAGAACTAGTGGCTGGCTGTTCTGTTTCTCGGATCTTTCAGCTTTCACCCTAATATCTGGCTCTGGGTTTTTTATTATAAGACCTTTTAAGATTCGTGTTTTACACACACCAAGAAAACTTTGAAAAAGTTTGTTAATTTCTGATAAATGAGACCAGATATCCACGAACTAAGAACAGGATGCCCGCTGTAAGACAAGGACACTCAGAGGACAAGCCCGAGCACAGAATACTGGAAGGCAGTAGGACCAACAAGAGTTGGCAGTGAGAATCACCAGGACCCTCCCAAAATCCCGAGTGAAAAGTAAGAGATACAAATTAATGGAGAAAGATCGAAACCTCTGAGGGATCAAGTCAGGGTGGCCCAGTGTTCTGCAGCAGGAGCTTCAAGACGAACAAAGGAAAGGAACTCACTAATGAGCCAAGTCAAGAGAACTTCCCCAAATCACAGAACACAAAACAGCATGCCTTAGGAGGCTGGACACACTGGATGGAGACGTTTGTCACCGGGTGAGCTGGTGACTTATCCGAGGTGACAAGGAACCAGGACCGTAAGCAAACAGGAAAAGTGATCACCTGACCCTGGGGACAGTACTATGTAGAGAGGAAAAGTGATGGTTGGTCACCAGAAGGTAGGTCCTGCTTGTGGACCACCCAGAGTCAGGCCCGGCAACACAGAGCACTGCAGTACGTTCTGTGTGTTTGTGTGAGATGGTGGGAATGGAGGATGGACGGGAGACAGTGGAAACACAGACTAAAGCCCATGTCTTCCTTAGCCGTCAACAATGCTTACAAGTTTAAAAAATAAATGAATCAAGAAGTACTGACCTAAGCTTGCCATCTAGTAAAGGACACGTTCCATTCCAAGGCCACCGGCTAAAAGCTATTGACTGTGGGGGTAAGAGGCAGGGGCAGGGCCAGGGACAGAAGGACTGCTGCTTTGTAGGAACTGGGCACCGGGAGAAGTTAAGCCCTTGTCAGACTGGTCTCTTTGCTTCTGGCTAAAACACAGAACAGCGGAGCAACAAGTGGAGGTCACCTCAAGGTCAAAGGCTGTGTGAGTAGATGGAGGAGAAGGAAAAAGAACAGCACACCACCCCAGAGGAAGGGAAGAAGGGGAGGAGGGAGGGAGGGAGGAGGGTGGAAGGGAGGGGAGGGGAGGGGAGAGAAGGGGGAGGGGAGGGGGGGCAGCCAACCTCTTCAGAAGACTGATGAGCTCCTCCTCCTTCAGGGGACACCCGCATTCTTGCAGCACCTTCTGCACCTTGCAGAGGGGTGCAGGCGTCTTGGATTTGTCTAGCACATTGAGTGCCTTGCTGATCTCCTCATAACGGTCCAGGAGTTTATCCCTGAAAGAGAAGCCACCTCAGACACCTAAAGCCAGGAAAAAAGCAACTCTTGTTGCCCACTCTACTGTGACAACTTGATTGCTCAGCCAAGAGATAATCTGGAAGGTGCTCTGCAGGCTTGGGGCACTGTTTACATGACAAGGTGTCCCTGAGAAAAAGCTATCAGACACTATCTTTTTTTTTTTTTTTATTATTACCGCTATCGTTAGCAAAACTGCCCTGGAGAAATGCCAGTTCTGTGTTTGTATTACAGTGGGTGGTTTTCAAAGGGAACCAAGAATTTAACTTGGTAGGTGAGGAAAATGTCTCTATCCTCAATAAACGCTTGTATGTGCCTACTATGTGCATGGGCTGCTGTGGGTGCTGGGCACACAAGTGCCTCAAATAGGCACCCTCAGAACTAAGATCCAAGAGAGGACAGGACTGGGGATATGGAAAGGACACGTGCACAGCACTGCAGGTTGGTAGGAAAGAAAAAGAGCCGGGGAGAGGAACCACCAAGCCCCATAGCGGCAGTGGACTGCCATTCTGAACACTGGAGTTGGTCTCACAGGCGTACTAGCTGGCCAACACCCAGGTGACAGGACTGGAGGGGGACAGTGAGCAAGGGCTATGGACAGGCCCGGGGGCCGTCAGTATTGTGAACAAGGAGCATCCTGGGACACCTCAACTTCTTATTTTATTTTTACAATTTATGATTTATGTTTTACAATTTATAAATTTTTTGCACATGTGTGCCTAAATGTGAGTGTGTATGTGAAGGTGGGTGCCCTTTGGAGGGCAGAAGAGGGTGCCGGATCCCCTGGGGCTAGAGTTACAGGCAGTTGTGGTTAATCTGATGTGGCTGCTGGGAGAAGAACTCAGGCCCTCTGGCAGAGCAGCAAGTGCTCTGAACTAGTGAGCTGTCTCTCAGCCCAGGCTTCTTCTTCTGATGAGGTGTTTCCATTTCTAGAAGCAAGGCCACCACCTGTGTGTGACTCACAAAGCAGGAGCCATCGTCCCACAGTGTGCTGATACACAGGATCTTCTCAGTGGCCCTGCCAGGGGGCCTCAGCCCACTGGGTACATGAGGACAGGCAGTGTGGACTCAGGGTTGTTCCAGTCCCTGTGGTTTACTCTTGAGGAAGACTTTCCCGACTTCCGTGGACTGGAGCAGTGTGGAGGGGGCTCGCTTGGTAGAGTATGTGTTATGCAAACGTGAGGACCTGAGTTTAATCCCCAGCATCCATGTGAGAAAGACAGACGCGGTGACCTCGTATGCAATGCCAGCACTGGGAAGCCACAGACAAGCAGATCTCTGGGTCTTGTCAGCCAGCCCAGCCTAACTGACAAGCTCCAGGTCACTGAGAGGCCTTGTCTCAAAGCACATGGAGAATGGCCCCTGAGGTACAACATCTGAGGTTGACCTCTGGCCTCCACATGGACAGCACACACATGCACAACTGCACACGCGTTCTCCTGCCTCCCCTACTTAGCGTGGATGTGACAGACTGTCTACATTCTGTCACTGTCGCTCTTCCATGTCTCTGAGCATCTTCCACCTAAGCCACTGAGGAAAACGCCTACCTGGTGGGCTCAGGTGCCACCTTGGTTCCTGGTTGTCCCTCAGTGGACCAAATGGGCTATCTGTTCTAAACACTCCGCCTTTTCTGGCTCTTGCCCATCATCTCCACTTGGTTATTTGTGGGGTGGCTCCTTGAGCAAGCCTGGACACAAACCACTGAACCAAGACTGTCTGAACACAGGAGACGCAGGCTGCAGTGAGGCCTTGGTTGGTCGGCAGAGAGAGTGGCATTTGGCAGAAGCCATGTGGAGGTCCAGGCCCTTTCCCTTGTGGGTCTCCTATCTTGCAAGGGGCTCCTGACACTGGCATCCAGCCCAGGTGGGCCCACGGGGTGTCCTGAGTGTAGCCAACAGCACCTGCTGTGGGCTGCTCAGTGTCCTGAGGACTCAGCCCCATGCTACAGAGCCCCTGCCTGTCACCACAACAATGCTACCCCACTTAGCTCTTCCAAATGAAAGCGAATGAAAGTGGAGAGAATCAAAACAGTTTTTGGAGATACATATTTTTAGAAAATGGAGGCATTCAGCATTTCTTGGACTGTCTTCTGAGCAGCAATTATTTCCCTTTCAGAGTAAACATGTGCACAGAGTAAATGAGGGCTTGGAGCAGATCTGGAAGAACACTGCCAAACAGAGCTGCTGTTGGCCCACACTGAGCAGCAGTACTGTGCTGGGGTCTTGTCCTCTTCTGGCTCTGGCCAGTGAGGCTGAGAAGGACCCAGCCGTGACCTTGTAGTCACTGAGTCCTGTTCACATCCTTCTCTGCTGGGTTCGCTGACCCCTCTCCATGTGCATCCTAGAAGGGCCTGTGCCGGGTGGATGTTCACTGTGGCTTTTCTGACTCTCATTCTGCAGAGCAGAATAAAGGCCCGGAGAACGAATACAGGACCACAGAAGCCTCTGCTTCGCCTCCAACGTGCACCAGGGCACCCTCAGCAAAATCAACTCCTTGCGATGGAGACAAAAATCTATTACTCCATTCCTCCTTCAATTCACCTACCAATCCGATCTGAGCTCCGAAAGTCAGTCACCCCGATGGGCAGTCATTATTTGATTCCTGCAAACCAATATCTTACGTGTGTGCAAGTGTGTATGGTGTTGTTGGGTGTTGCTCCTTAGAAGCCATCACTTTGAGACAGGGTCTCTTCCTGGTCTGCAACTCTCCAGGTTAAGACCAGCTGACCAGTGAGAGCCCCAACGACCCGCTTTTCTCCACCTCTTCGGCACTGGGATTACTAGCAGGCACCACCATGCCCGGGCCAAGATGATTTATTTTATTTTATTTAGAAAATGGAGCTGATCAGGTGTTTGTCTTCTCTGGCAAGATGGTGCCACTGAGGCAGGAGGTCAAGTAAGTGTGCATGAATTATCTGGTCCTAAGGATGAGAATGTAGAGTCACACAGCGTGTATATCTCCAGCTCATCCCTGAACTGTCACCAGCACAGAGGAGAGAAAGCGCATGCGCTCAGAAGGACCAAGAAGCCTCATTACTCACATGTGGGGGGAGAGAGACGGGAGTGAAGACCCTCGTGGGTAATGAGGCCAGCCCTGTCTGCTGAAGATAAATTCCACTTTTCATCAGTTTGTGGCATATTTGATTTATACCAACCTTGTGCGTATTTTACACTGAATTTCACAAACTCAATTCTCTGCCTGCAGTTTCTGTGGTGCAGTGACTTCGACATAATCCAGGGGTAAATTCCACCTGCTTGCCTCTTAAGCCTACCTCATTCCCACTCTGCTCTGTGGCTGTGGCTTCATTGCATCCTTTAGGGGTTCTTCAGCACCCCCTTTTCCACTACCTGGGGTGCTATGCAGGGCGTGGGGTGGGGAGGAGAGCTGAGTCCCGCCATTTGAAAAGACAAGCAAGGGGCAGTCTCACACACATAGGTAAAATCAAGAGGAGCCACATATCCAATGACTCACCTTCACTTGGTGTCTCCCTGTCCTTACTCAGGCACAGACATCCTGGTCTATTCATGCAAACATTTCAAACCCTCATGGCCTGTGGACCACTGTCACATGCATTCCAGTGGTCTTTTTTGTTTTTTGGTTTTTGGCTTTTAGAAACAGGGTTTCTCTGTGTAGCTTTGGAGCCTGTCCTGGATCTCGCTCTGTAGACCAGGCTGGCCTTGAACTCACAGAGATCCGCCTGGCTCTGCCTCCTGAGCGCTGGGATTAAAGGCGTGCGCCACCACCGCCCGGCCCAGCAATGTTTCAATAGGCAGACATCAGGTCCTATTCCCCAAGGCCTGCATGCTGACTCAAGATGTGATCACCCAGTGCAATTGCTAAGCAGCTCTGGGTTATCTTGGGGATAAATTGTCAAAGCAGAAGTGCTGAGTTAAACCACAGCTATTCTTTCATCCATGTAGTCATTTAAAGGAGCCTACATGGCACCTGTGGGGTGTCACAGACATCCTATGGTGGCTACATTCTAGATGGGCCACAGTGGGGTGCAGGCACCATGCAGTGCACCACCAGGAAGGGCCGATGTTCAAGGGGAGCTCATAAAATATGAAAGAGCATGTGAGGTGTGGCTGGCTGGGGAAAGACACTGGGAAGCTTCCTGTATTATGGCTCTTTGGCAGAGCTGATTTCTAGGCTTTACAATGGTGCATGATGTCACAGCCTCATAGAAGTCCGGTCAGTACAGCCTTCACTGGGCGAAGGAGGACAGAATCCAGAAGCAGCCCCCAATGCTGACACACCCACCTTTCAGTCATCTGCTGCAGCTCCTGGATTTCTTCCTGGACCTGCTTGGGCTTCGTGAAATGACCCAGGAAGTTAAAATAGTCTTCCTTGTAGGGCCGGTGGACCTTCGCTGAGTATCGAATGCCAAGTCTCTGCAGAAACTCTTGGTATGTGATGTAACCCCTTCCCTCGGTGTCATAGCTTTAAAAAACAAACAAACAAAAAAAAAATGATGCTGTCATCAGTGGCATGGAAGGTGGGCTGGCATTCAGGGTCCAAGACCACATCAGCAATTTTGGGGAAGTTTTCTTCCTTGCTAGGTACAAGTAAGCCCAACACACTCATCACAAATACAGTCTCAGCCCGTGCCTCTGACCCTATCTGCACCTATACTGAACAGGACCCCTAGGTGACCCACAAGGACATTAACTTGATCGTCAGAGTGACCTGCCCAAAGAGAATGGACCCCAATAGCACAGCTGCCATGTTTGTGGGAACACAGCGGCAAATCCAGAAAACTGAAAACCCCTGTGCACACATTTTTATTTCAGCCCCCTCCCTGTAAATGGAGCTGTGCTAAGGGCTAGGAGAAAATCTTTCAGGAAGCATGTTCTATCTTGAAGCCTCAATAAATGAATACCACTTGATTCAAGGATGTTAAAAGCCCCTGTTCCCACTTTGAAGAGACGCCAATTACACATACCCAGCGAGAGAGCCTAGAAGGAAAACAAGATAGGAACTGTGCATTGTGCTTTCAAGTCATTTTCTGTTATCAAGATTTTTCTGAATTATAATTCATTAAAAAAGGAATAATGGGGGTTTTATCTCCTGATGCTATTCACATAGAATAGAATTACTTCAATAAAATTTTTAAGGCAAATTGACCATTTTCTTCTTCTTCTTCTTCTTTTTTTTTTTTTTTTTTGAGGCATTTGTTTTTAACAGAAAGATCTTGGCCCACAGTTCACCCAGGAAAAAGGGGAATCTACAGATGTGGGCTTTCCTAAATTAACTCAGGAGCTACAAGGGACAGGTTCTTCCATTTAAGGCATGCAAGCCCAATTCCCCTGAGGGGACCATGCTGGTTTTAGGAGGCATCGCTCTGCGTGGTACCCAAAGAGCCCCACCACCAGCCCGGAGAATGGCCATACTGTGCCTTGCCACTTCTCCCCACAGGCAGAGCAGTGGGTAGAAGAGAACTGGCAGCTGTGGCAAGGGTGTGAGTTCTTGTGCTCCAGTATGCAAGGACGCCAGGCGTCAGAAGGCTGTCATCGTGCCCCTAAGCTGGTGGACCTGCCTGGATGCCTATGGGAGATGCAGCCTTGCCTCTCAGCCTCTGGTCCCCCTGTGCTCTGTGGACCCTTCAGCCAACAGACCTGTCTCTGACATGGGTGAGGAAGTCATCCTCTGGTGGCTTATGTCCCTCAGCTGAGGCAGTTCAGGGTACCCTGGCACCCCTAGCAAGGCCCTACCAACTCCCAGGAGTCATGGCAGCCCTTCAGGGTAGAGGCTTGAGACAGCTTCCTTGTGGGCTTGTTACCACTTATGAAGAGCCCAGAAGCCTTCCCAGGTGTGTGTGATTAGCGTGACCTTCACACTCTAAACCCAGGAAAGTACAGACTGCCTTTATCTGGGGGTTTTAAAACAATGCACTAAGAACACTGGCTGCTCTTCCAAAGGGCTTGGGTTTGATTCTCAGCATCCACATGGTGACTCAGAACCACCCATAACTCCAGTTCTAGGGGATCTAATACTCTCTTCTGGTCTCCTAGGGCACCAGGCACACATGTGGGACACATATACATACATGCGGGCAAAACACTCATACACATAAGATACATTAGATAAAGATAAAACATAAGATAAAGCAATCTAAAAAAATATTTAAGTAGAACAAAGCACAGACAGAGCACCTGTCTAGCCTCAGGGCTGCACCTAGTCTGACACCAGAGTGATGCACCATGTGACTCAAGTAAGACATTCCCCAACAGTGTTCCCGGGGGCCCCCATCCCCAAGGAGGGCTGCTGACCTTCTCATGGTCCACCCCAAGGGAAACCTTTCCATCCTCCCAGGTCTGAAGTCCCATGATCCTGATCTTTCTTGGATTCTTAGGGGCTAGTGAGGAACAATTAATGCTTATGGTGACATCCAGGCAGGGTCTGCATTTGCTGTTGCTGGCTGCAAGCCAAGTATGGGCTCTACCAGGTGCTGGGTCCTGGTCATGTCTCCTAGTGCATGCAAGCTTCCTAAGGCACCATTATATCTTATCCATTGCTCCCAACTCACAGGCCCAAGGCAGGCTTGCTGCAACCACGTGACCCGTGTGTGTGTGTGTGTGTGTGTGTGTGTGTGTGTGTGTGTGTGTGTGTCCCAGATGGAGACAGTGTGCTTCTAAGGCACAGATTTCCCCCACAGCCTGCTCTCTGCCGTGACACTTGGGCTGAATGAAAAGGCACTTCTTAATTACTTTATTAATGAAGATCACAAACAGGCTCTTCTCATCACGGAGACATGGAAGAGCAGATTGCACAGTTGCAAAAAAAATATTGCTATGAATGTGGATAATCATAGAGCTAATTCTGCTTACATAACCTCACTCTTCATTATGCAATCCTCTGTGCAACATTAAAAAAAAAAACCAACTGCCTATAAAGGTTGAATTTTAAAATGGCTGTGCAACAGATGTGCCAAGGAAAACGTGTCCTGAGCAGAGGCCCCATAAAAGCTTGCATTTGCACACAGCAGTGGCCATGAATTCATGATACAGGCAGGTGACTCTCTGCCCATTTGGTGTGCACTGTGATCAGTCACACATGGGACCTTCAGACATGCACATCCATCGCTCAGGTTTGCTGAGAGTTAGTCCTTTGTGCTATGTGGACACTGGACTCTTACACTTCAGGACTTTTGAGTACCATGGACCAGAGGTAAAGGGCATGGTCAAGGCTATGGGACGTGTCCTGCAGATGACCCAGACCATGTGGAGAGGAACCAGAAACCTTGTGCAGCTAGGATGTGAGGGATTCTCTATAGTGAGTGGTTTGATGGCTCTTCAGAATGAAAAGTGGCCAACTTCCCAGGCTGGTGCCCACCGGGCACATTTGGCAAATCCCGACAGAACTGCAGTAGGTGAGGTGGCCTCTGATGTAGCCCCCACTCTGTGCCAGGCCACATCCTCTGCTCTCCCAAGTGTAGCACTCTAGCCTTGCACAGAGCCAAGGGGCTCAGACTCCTTCTATACCTGCTGGAGTTCTTCACCGTCCCAGCCTGGGGCAAGGTTCCCATGTTGGGCCTCGTGGATAGTATGTTTCTGCCCCAGCCAATCCTCTTTTCTCAGATGCAGGCCCTGCCCACTGAGCCTCTCCATCTCAGGGCATACTGTGTCTGGACGTCACCCAGTTGACATCGACGCAGGGCACCCAGGCTTCACTCTGCCTTCGGTGATGACGGGGGCAACCTCACTTCCTGGTAATGGAGAACGGGAGTGATGGCCCACAGCACAGCTTCTTTCAGAGTGCTTGGTTAGATGTGAATACTGACACACAGCATCATACTGTAAAAGCACTAGTTTATAACTGAGACCCGACGTAAGACCCTGTCAGGACTGAGCATAAACCAGCATTGAGTGCTTTCCAGCTTCTAGATGGGGCCTCCTGGCTGGTCTCCACATCGGCTGGTCTCCATGCCTGCTGGTCTCCACAGAACTCCTGACTTGGCAGCAGTGTTCCCACAGCATCCTCTCTTTTACCATAACAGCACATCCATAACGGGTTTTCTTCATAGTTTCCAGTAAGCTGCTTTTGGATTCCAGTCAGCTGAGTCCCACCTGATGGAATAAGTAAGGCCTTGAAGGCCTCAGAACGCCAATGTCGCTCCAGGGGAGGCCCCACCCCGCCCCACCCTGTGGGCCCTGGACAGGCTGATGTCTTAGGTTTTTTTCCATAGTAAGAGGCACATCCTCAGCTCCTTCCAGAAACTCTGTTCACGGGACGGCACTTCCCCGATCCCCGGCTTCCTGGGTTCAATGGCTGCCGATTCGGGCTCAGCCTAGGCATCCTGTCCTAGAGCTTGCGTGGACACTGGGGGCAGAGCTGCCTTTCAGCTGGGAACATCAGGAACTAGACAGAGTCTCCGGGGTGACAGGGTGACTGAAGGTGAGCACCATGTATGATGAGGGGTCCTCGGTAGCTTCCTGAAGTCGGGCCGTGCAGGCTGCTCCTGGGAGCTCAGGCTCCCAGCTCCAGAGCTGGTTTCAGTGGGCAGCATTCCTTTGTTCCATCAACCCCCAGAGCCAGCCCGATCCCTATGTGCCAGCCCTGGCGACGAGATGAGCCCATGTGTGGCCCTCCAGCGCTACAGTCCCCGCTTGCTGGGGGAGCACCCACAGGGATGCTGAAGCTGCCCCCCAAAGCTGAGTCTTCCTCACTTCCCAGGAGGGAGATGTCCTCTGGAAGCTTCAGGCACACAGTGGAGTTTGGGTGAAGAGGGGAATATGGAGGACCCTGAGCCGCTGAGATCTGGGGTCAGTTTATTAATGTATCTCCACAGCATAAAGCAGGCCCTTCCGGGCTAATCCACAGCACTAGGAAGTGCACTTCATAGGCTCAAGTAAGTGTGGAGTGAATAATGGATGCTGAAAGCCTTTTACCCCCGGATCTGTTGTGTTCTCGAACAGGCAGGTTTTCAGAAGACCCACGCCGCTTCCCTCCTTGCCTTTCTGCCGTCTCCCTGTTCTGATATTGTTTGGACACGCCCAGACTCCCTGAGCTGGAAGGCATCATGTGGGCCCAAGCTGCTCCAGACTTCCTGGGTCCTGTTTATCAGGAACGGTGGGGCACTCTGCCTCCCTTACACTGTCAGTCAGCACCAGGCTTCACCGGCTCACTGCTGTTTGCGGGTACAATCTAGAGTTAGGATAGCTGGAGAAGGCTGCTGATGTCCTGAGAACCCCTGAGGGGGTGTCCTCACTGCTCACAGCGCCTCCTGCTGCAAAAGTGGAGAGCTGGCTTGTTTTCATCCGCAGCTCTGAGAGAAGCCGGTGTGTGTGTGTGTGTGTGTGTGTGTGTGTGTGTGTGTGTGTGTATGTGGAGGGGGGGGTTAGGGGAGCAGATATAGGATGAAGAGGTGACATCCAGTCCACATGCCTGCTGTCTGCTCTCCTTGATCTCACCTGAACAATCAGAACTCTTTCTAATCTGAATTTCCATTTGGCTAACGGCTCTGCCTGCAGATGCTGTGTATTCTCCCCAAGCACTGCACAGTACCCCGCACTGTCCCGGTGGAGCCCAGCGCCCCGTGGCTGAGTGTGTGGGCTGCTCTGTGCATCACAGCCCGGGAGCTTCTGCCTTCTCATTTACCTCACTTCCAGGCTGCTAAAGGCTGGTACTACCTCCTGAATCCTCAACCCTTGCCTCCTCTCCTTCCTTTCTCTTCCCGGAGAGCCTTCAGCCTCCTCCTGCTTGGAACCAAGAGCCCTGCCCAGTTGGCCTCTGAGCTCCAGGCGAGCCTCCTGCAACTCCCTTCCTCCCTGCAGCCCAGGGAGGTTTCTAGAATGGGGGTCTGCCCAGACTGTTTTCCTACTGCCCCTTGGTCCTCAGGACACGGTCCACTGTGACCTGGCCTCCATGGAGTTAAGCAGCCGCGCACCGCCACAACACCTCCTCTCTGGAAGTCCTGCTGCCTGTCTTCCGGCTGCCCTGGCTTCCAGCAGCGGTCGCCCTGAAAGGTGACACCCTCCCCATAGCTCTCCTTGTTCATCCTTCGGCAGGACCTCTGTGCCTCACCCTGCTGCTGTTCCAAGGAGATCCAGACCAACGGGTGGCAGATGAGGTCAGAGTCCTGCTGGGACAGTGGTGGCGGCAGCTCCTGCTCAGTGCCAACTGGGACTCTAGCAGCTTCTATGGCAGCATCCAGATATGGCTTTTGGGGTGGAGGCAGTTTTATGGTCTGCAAGAGACACCCTGATTTCCTCTGGACCCTGACACTTGGGTGGAATTTGGAGATCTCTGTGGAGCCCTCCTTCCTTGGCTTTTCCTCTGGCTCCTGGTCCCCAAGGAACATCATTGGTCCCTTTTAGGCTTCCAGACCTTCTGACATCTCTGTCTCCGTCCCTTGAATGAAGCCCAAGTTTCTTTTCCCGCCGGATACTGAAGGCACACACTCCTGGATTCTCCTGCGCTTGCATGGCCCCTTCTTAAGGAGAGATCCCATGCGGCAGACGCAGCCATGAGCTCTCCAATCTACCTTTGCCCTTTCCCCCTTGAACACATGAAGTCCCAGCCTCCCACGTAGTAACCCCAAGATGCATTTGTCAGTTGGGCAGCAAAGATACACCCAATTCTAGACCCCGCCTGTATTCAAGTCTTCCACCGTGGGCAGGTGAAAAGCTGAAAACGGAATGTATCATCCAGTGAGCATGACCCCCAGGGGGCATGCGATGCTGGTGCACACATCCTAGGGACCTGAGGGCTGACCAGCATGTACTGAAGAAAGAAGTCATTCAAAGATGGAACCAGAACTCATAGCTCACTGCCTGTTAGTTCATAGCTCACTGCACCGTGAACTCGGAGCACACTGCACTGTTAGTTCATAGCTTACTGCACTGTTAACTCGGAGCACGCTGCACTGTTAGTTCATAGCTCACGGCACTGTTAACTCAGAGCACGCTGCACTGTTAGTTCATAGCTCACTGCCTGTTAGCTCATAGCTCACGGTACTGTGAGCTTACAGCTTGCCACACTGCCAGCTCAGAGCATGCTGCACTGTTAGTATACTGGAAACTCAGGCATCAACACAGGGGCCTGGTTCAAATCAACTGAGTCTAAAATGCTAAGTCTTTCAGTTTAAGGGCCCCCCTCCCCGGAAAACTGTTCTAAGTTGTCAAGGTTTGTGGATTTCCTCCATAAACAGCTTGTCAGCATAGACTGCCGCCACCTCTAGGCCTGAGCAGATTGTCTTCACCTTTGTCATCCCTGCCGAAGGAGTCCCCTGAGAACTGGGGGGACTGTGATCTCTTTCTCTGCCGCAGAGGAACCAGGAGCCTGAACTACGACTCTTCAAATCTCTCCACTCAGTACTGCTGCTGGGGACTACCCCCAGTTCTTCAGAGGCCTGAGGACCAGTGTGTCCACCCCACAGCCACAGCTACTTTCCACCAGGAAGGATGACACAGAACACAGGATTGGATGCAATTACAGAAGCCCATTCCCACCTCACTTCCCCTGAGACCCTGGTGAGGGATGGACACTTCCCCTGAGACCCTGGTGAGGGATG
>CABHPQ010166988.1:0-17001 GCA_902168405.1 Peromyscus aztecus
GAACAGAACTTTAAAGTGAAAATGGAAAAGAGCTTGAATGTGGAAGGAACAGATCCATCTAAGCAGAAGGAATCGGGGCAGCATAGGTGGTCCTGTAGAAATATCAAGAGGAAAGAGGAAAGTCTACATACAAAAGGCCAGCAATGTCAAGGCAAGATGCTCGCATGTACACATCAGGATGGAGAGAATCTGGGAGTGCTTGTGAGTGGAGACACGGAATCATCAGAACCCACTCTCATGGAAATAGCCAGAAACAGAAGAGACTAGGTACAGGAGGGATCATCAGGAGCCTGCCACAACAGCACAGGCAAGTTAAACCAAGGTGAATTTGCTGAGATGGAATAGTAAAGAAGCATGGTAAAATTATGCTTCTGTAGAATTTAACAATAAAACAAAATAGATAGTACTCAAAAATGTAGGTATAGACAGATGAATGAGGACACACAGAAAATTCTATGAAACAGTATTAACGAGATACATGCAGTAAAGTATTTAAAATCACATTTAAGACTGTAATAATTTGAACTATATAATACCAGGAAAAAAAACAATTCCAAGGAATAGATATAGAAATATAAATTCAGTATGAGAATAAATGAATAGTTTAACCTGTCAGATATGACTACTCAATAAAATATATTGAATCAAATACCTCACCACTTGGAAATAAGTTGTATTCTATTCTAACTTCACAACTCATAAACACAATTCTCTATGGACTGAAATGATAAACTTAAGTCAAAAGCCATCAAAAACACAATTTGTTTATGTGTGTGTGCACATGTGGTGTGTGTGTGTGTGTGTGTGTGTGTGTGTGTGTGTGTGTGTGTTTTAAAATGACCAATAATGAAATAGAAGATGAGGAGCCTGGAGCAGATGCTCTTCAAGTTATTTATAGTTGTAACATTGTATGAAATATGCCTTAGGGACATAGGAACACAAACCTCTACCTGGCTTTAGAATAAATAAAAACTGTCACATTCAAGGAATGACATCATCAACATCAAAGAGGTCTGAAGCTTTTGAAGAACATCGCTTCTAGAAAACTAATTCATCTTACCAAGTCCTGTCACTGTTACAGTTGCTTGGGACTGTATTTTTCCAAACTGGTTTTCAGCTTCACAGATATACGTTCCTTTATCACTTGCCCACAAATCTAGAAAGAAGAACGCATTTATTCACTCAGGAACATTATGAAACCTTGACAGTGCACCAGGGACGGTGCTGAGATCTGTGAGAGAAAGCACATGAGCACCTTCTGGCCACTCCCTTCTAGAGAAGGAGACAATGAACTCTGCCAACCCAGCAAGGTAGTAAATTCTCTATGAGCTTTATATGATGAGCTGTGGGAGCATGGACAGGAATGACTGGATGATCATACATGGGGGAGTTAGAAATTCATGGTGGAGGTAAGATCTTAAGTATAGTTTGAAGAGCATCTGGACATAAAGTCTCAATGACATGACTGCCCAAATGTGGGCTGAGAAGAGTGACTACTGTGGGATGGTCTGTATGTCAAATTGCTCTGATTGGTCAATAAATAAAACACTGATTGGCCAGTGGCTAGGCAGGAAGTAGGCAGGACAAGGAGAGAGGAGAATTCTGGGAAGTGGAAGGCTGAGTGAGGGAGATACTGCCAGCCGCTGCCATGACAAGCGGCATGTGAAGACGCCGGTAAGCCACGAGCCACGTGGCAAGGTATGGATTTATAGAAACGGATTAATTTAAGATATAAGGACAGTTAGCAAGAAGCCTGCCACGGCCATACAGTTTGTAAGCGATACAAGTCTCTGGGTTTACTTGGTTGGGTCTGAGCTGCTGCGGGACTGGCGGGTGAGAGAGATTTGTCCTGACCGTGGGCCAGGCAGGACCAGAAAAACTCTAGCTACAGGTGACACCAACGAACATGCCAGCCTGGACAGAGAAGAGCCTATCAGGCCTCAACTGTACACAAAGAACTATTGGCAAGTGAGGAAAGCTGGGAACAGGAGGGCTTCCAGGGAAGAGCACACCAACTGGTTGTCTAGTGCCAGATATCCATATAGGCAACATTATACGGCCTGAAGAGGTTATACTTAGGAATACATATGTATATCCATATACATACATGCATGTAATAAATTAGTTAAAAAAAAAAAAGGAGGCCATGAATTTGAGGGAGAGAGGAGAGGGATATATGGGGGGTGGGGTGGGTGGAGGGAGGAAAGGGAAGGGAGAAATGTCATAATTTAATTATAATCTCTAATTTTTTTAAAAAAATAAAAAGAGCAGATAGAAGACAGGAAGAGCTGTCCACTCATGGTAAATGATAAATCAAAAGCAGAGCTTGAAGGAAAGCAGGATCTGTTCAAAGGGTAGGAAGCTATGCCAGCCTGGGTACACTTACACTGTTTGTAGGGGACATGGTTTAGTTGTCCCAGTAATGGACAGAAACTGTTTGCATTTAGGGAATAAAAAAACTAGAGAGATAATACACAGAGTAAGATTCGTAGAGAAATAGTGTCCCAAGCCTGGCAAGAATTATGAAGGCTCCACTAGAAACGTGTAGATTTGAAATATATTTATAATCATGTAAGCCTAACTCCACATAAGGAGAAGACATAGCTATTCATCTAGCTAGAAAAACTACCAGATGCTATATTCCACACTGAACTGTAGGGTCCTCAGTGAAGGGGTATAAACTCACATGCATGCTGTAGAGACACCGAGTATCCACATGTTAAAAACACGTACTTTTAGTACAAGTTGTTTTTCCCATCCTTCTTTTTACTGCATATTGGATATTGATGTAATTTTTATTATGTCATCAGAACAAATGCATAGAATTGTTTTCCAAGATCATGAAGAGCATCATGGAGGATGTGCAGCTAAAGACAGTATTGGGAGCAGTTGGGGTAGCATTAGTAATAATCTGGGAGGCATGGTCAGGAGGATGAAGCCAAAGCCTTTAAAGTGTAGTTCTTAGCTTGAAAGCAATAAGGAAACCAAAATAAGGTTTTCAAATACAGGAATGATTTTAATCTGATGCATATTGTAACCAAGCATGTCCAGTTTAATCTACTAGCAAAATATGAACATACCTATTTGTACGTAATATAGCCTGGCCTGGTGGCACACAGTAGGCTGAGAAAGGAAGATCAAGGGTCAAAAGCCCTTCTGAGCTACCATACTGAATCTTTGTTTTAAAACAAGGAAAATGAAAAGCAAAGCAAACTAAGTAAAAACAAAAAATACATATGTAGAAAACAGTGTGTGTGTGTATGTATATATATATATATATATATATATATATATATATATATATATATAAAAACAAATGCACAAATACACATGCGCGCGAGCACACACACACACATGCACACATATACATCCTTTAACCTACTTGAAATAAAGAGAGCGCCTGTTCTCAGTTGACTGATGGAACTAACTGAAAAGGGTCTTGAGAAAACAGGCATGTTGTCCAATCTTCGCCATTTGATCTTTGGCTCTGGATAACCCTGGACATAACAAGGTAATGTCACATTGGAGCCAATTTCCATGGACACATCAGAAGGTTCTTGTATGAAAACTGGAGGTGCTGGAAGACACAAAACACAAAAACGTCACTGGTAGAGGATGTGGACACATTAAGAGTAAACCTTATTAAATTATCAACAGGTTGAATTTGAAACAAGTCATTATTCATAAAGTATGGTAAATTTACCCAATAGTTATTCCTGTCTAACATATGATAGATGCATTTTTTCTTTATGAATGGACATTTGGAATAGACACTCAGCTCTTGCTCTAGAGTTGTAGGTGATACAAAGATCATCTTAAAGAGAATTATTATAGAAATTTGTTTTCAGTATGAGTATATGTTGTAGTGCTCAAACCTTATACTCTCTTAAGTAAGTTGGCTTTATAAGGCAATATGATATTTCTGGTGTTTTTCAAGATCTCATTGACTGGATTTTTTTGTGTGTGTGTGAACAGAACTATTTTGTTTGTTTATTTATTTATCTATTTATTTATTTAAATCCCAACCAAAATTTCCTTTTCCTCCCCTCTTCCCAGTTGCCCCCTCCCACCCCATCCACTCCTCCACTCTTTCTCTTCAGATACAGGTGGGTCTCCCATGGACATCAGCCAGTCATGGTATTGCAAGTCACAGTGAGACTAGACACCTCCTCTTCTATTAAGGCTGGATGAGGCAATCCAGTGGGGGGAATGCGTCCCAGAAGCAGGCAACACAGTCAGAGACAGCCCCTGCTCCCACTGTTACGAGTCTCACATGAAAACCAAGTTGCACAACTGTCACATATATGTAGAGGGCCTAAGTCACTCCCTTGCAGGCTCCCTGGTTGTCACTTCAGTCTCTGTGAGCCCCTATGAGTGCAGGTTAGTTGGTTCTGTGGGTTTTCTTGTGGTACCCTTGACATCACTGGCTCCTCCAATCCTCCCTCTCCCTCCTCCACAGGATTCCCTGAGCTCCACCTCATGTTTGGCGGTGGGTCTCTGCATCTGTTTCCATCAGTTGCTGGGTGAAGCTTCTCTGATGACAATTGGACTAGGCACCTGTCATGTTTATCTTTCTGGGTCTGGGTTCCATCGCTCAGGATGATCTTTTCTAGTTTCATCCATTTGCCAGAAAATTTCCTGATGCCATTGTTTTTAGCAGCTGAGTAATACTCCATCGTGTAAATGTACCACATTTTCTTTATCCATTCTTCAGTGGAGGGGTATCTAGGTTGCTTCTAGTTTGGGGCTATTAGGAATAAAGCTGCTGTGAACATAGCTATGCAAGTGTCTGTGTGGTATGCTGGAGTGTTCTTTGGGTATATCCCCAGGAGTGGTATGTTGGCTGGATTTTTAAATGAATTTAATTTGTACCAAAGTATTTCTTTACTAATCCCAATCTGACACACCAACAGCATTTATTCCTGAAGTGTAGCAATGTTTGGTATTGCTGTGGAATGTTCTGTATGGCAAATGTGTTGCTAATAAAACACTGATTGGCCTGTGGCTAGGCAGGAAGTATACAGCCAGCATTGGATACACATGCCTTTAATCTCATTACCAACCATAGAACACCTGGAGGTCTATACAGATAGGCCATAATGAGGCAGTCCTGTGGTTGGGTTTACAACCAATGAGAAGGCAGAACAGAGACTATATAAAAAGACTTTAACCCAGGAAGCTCCAGCTCCTTCGGAGAGGTAGGACCACTGCAGGAGGAAGGGTAAGGTTTTGGCTCTTAGCTCTGACCTCTTGGCTTTCTTCTTTGCATTGGTTCTGTGTTTCTTATTTATACGACGGTTGGTTACATCTACATGGTATTGTATCCTTGCTCCTTATATCTCACATTTTTAAGTCAGAGAAATTTGGTTTGAGAATCAATAATGTAAGTTAAAATAGCAGAACACATTTATTTGGTAAAGAGAGAATAGTAAGTACTTGGCATCTTGAGGAGAATTGAGACATATAAAGAAATCTATGGATTTACATAATTCTGGTGACTAGGGAAACTGAGAGGAAGAGCTGGAAATACATGAAGGGCACATTTAAGAAAACACAGGACTGCAATACAGAAAGGATGCTGTTGGGAACCACTCAGGGATGAGGTTCTCAGAAGCTTATGAATAACAATGCTTGAGACATTGGATAAGAATAAATACATGTGATTTTGTTAGAAGCAGTGGGAGAAACCTACTCATATAAAATTCTAAGAGATGGTACATTGGAAGTCAAGCATGTGTCCAGGTTTGAAATGGCAACAGCTGTCATTTTCAGAGCAAAGTCTTCTGTCAAATAATTTCTTACAAAAGTTAGCACATACAGAGCCACTATAATGTCATATGACCAAGGAACAACAGAATGCCAGAATTAGACATATAGACAAATCCTATAAAGATATAAATGTGAATTTGAATAATAACTGCAGCAGCTTTGGCCTGAGGATTTTTCCTGGGCACTCTGATCACTAAGAGTTAATAATACACTGCTTGGGACATGGCAAAATGCCCAGGGTGGTTGAAGATTTTGTTTTGGTCTAGTGTTCTTGAAGCAACCAAAGCAACCAGCCTGAGAACAGGCTGTCGTACACCTCTAGATTCTTAAAAATTGAGTTATGGGGTTAATGATTAAGAATGATAACTCTGTTTATTAATGATGTCAAAACTTGAGGAAAAATGATTGGAAATGATAACTCTGTTCTGTCATGGTTTATTAATAATGACTAAAAGATGAGCAAAAAGAAGTGAAACACATGTCCAAAAACAAAAATGATATGATCTATTTTTTGGAACATTATGGATGTATCCCTGCTTACTAAATTCAGTATAAATAAAGACACACTCTAGCTGCTAGTTACTCAGGCTGCAAGATTCTCCCGACCACCATGGCCTGGCTCATTTCCTTCCCCTGCCAACTCCTTACACCCTCTGCAGGACCCATCCACCACTAGGGATGGCTCTCAGCAGAATTGAATGAGGAAGATAGGGTTAAAAGCTAGTTTCCATTTCAAGGTCATAATCCTTTGTCATTTTATCGACCTCTCCTTCTCTATGTGTTTTAATAACTATGCATGGACACACTGGCTAGCAGTCTCATTTTAAAAAGATGATGTAGAAATCGCTTCCTTCCTTCTCATCCCACATCTGCAGGTTGGATGTGCAGCTGTCTTCCACCAGTGTTGGTGTTCTTATTTTAGCCTGGGGTCAGCTGCCTCTCACTCTGCAGCTTTGTTTCCGTTACTTCCTACACTACACTCTGGAAGTCAGGAATCCTTGCTCTTCTTCAAGTAAGAGCCGACCTTTCTCACTGGAGAACTTGTGTTATTACCTCCCCTTCAAGGGTAATGTCTGATGTTGAAATACTGACAACCCTTTAACTCAGTTTCCAAAAGACACTCCTCTATGATGTCATCCCTTGTCATCATAAATGGGCATCATGGCTTCCCTCTTACAGATTTAATACACCCCTCTCTATCAGACCCATGAAATTCTCCAAATACAAACTATTACTTGATTATCTGTTGCTTTGTTTTCCAGACAGCCTATGTTTACAACCATAGTTTTATCTTTTAACAGCAGCTAATGTATTACATGGTACATTGTGTGTGGCCAATGGACACTAGTGAATGAATTAAGTCAGTGTGAAAAGCTATAGTAATAATTCAGAATTGGGTGTATGTGTACAAATGTTCATATGATGGAATACCTCAATCCAGTACATTTGAACTTGAACTTTTGAAAGAAACATGACAATCTCAAAAGCCCTCTTACTTATAAAATGTAAGATGAAAACCTCAATTGAAAAATATGCTCTGAGAAGAGATTGGTTTAGTATCTGTAAATATTTTTTCTTAATTCGCATACATAGGAATTCAACTTAAAATGACAAATAAACATTTTAAACAAAGTTAATAAAGTAACTCATTGCTTACTTATTTCATTTCTAAACTTTGGTTACTTTTTTCCCCTAGAGTAAATGTAGTCAATTAACCTTAAACATGAAGCTTTGCTGGGGCATGGTGATACACTCAAGAGGCAGAGGTAGAGGGATCCCTGTGAGTTCAAGGCCAGAATGTTCTAATAGTTTCAGGCCAGCCAGAGTTGCATAACAAGAACCTGCCTCAAATAATAATAATAATAATAATAATAATAATAATAATAATAATCTAAAATATATTTTCTAGAGAAAAGGAAATTAAGTCTAAAATCTCAATATGAGCTAGGCTCAGATTTGGGGAAGATAAGTATATCAATGGATAGAAAATAAATTTAAAAACAGTAAAAAATGTGTTGGAATTTTGATGGGGATTGCATTGAATCTGTAGCTTGCTTTTGGTAGGATGGCCATTTTTACTATGTTAATCCTACTGATCCATGAGCATGGGAGATCTTTCCATCATCTAATATCTGCTTTAATTTTCTTCTTCAAAAGCTTGAAATTTTTCTCATATAGGTCATTTACTTGCTTAGTTAGAGTTACCCCAAGATATTTTATATTTGTGGCTATTGTAGAGGGTGTTGTTTCCCTGATTTCTTTCTCAGCCCATTTGTCATTTGTATATAGGAGGGTTACTGATCTTTTTGTGTTAATCTTGTATCCAGTCATTTCACTGAAGGCGTTTATCAGCTGTAGGAGTTCCCTTGTAGAATTTTTGGGGTTGCTTATGTATACTATCCTATCATCTGCAAATATCGACACTTTGACATCTTCCTTTCCAATTTATGTCCCCTTGGTTTCCTTTAGTTGTCTTACTTCTCTATCAAGAACTCCAGGTATTATACTGAATAGATATGGAGAAAGTAGACAGCCTGTCTTGTTCCTGATTTTAGTGGAATTGTTTTGAGTTTCTCTATTTACAGACCTTGAAAGAATAGACAACCCAAAACCCAAGATATCTAAAACAACCCTATACAATAAAAGAACTTCAGGAGGTATCATCATCCCTGATTTCAAGCTGTAATTAAACATACACACACACACACACACACACACACACCTGTAAAAACTGTAAAAAGAACTGTAGTTTTAAAAAAGCATGGTATTGGCATAAAAACAGACATGTTGATCAATGGAATTGAAACAAACACATTGATCAGTGGAATTGAATCAAAGACCCAGACATTAATCCACATACCTATGGACACTTGATTTTTTATAAAGAAGCCAGAAATATACAATGGAAAAAAGAAAGGTTCTTCAACAAATGGTGCTGGTCTAACTGAATATCTACATGTAGAAGAATGCAAATAGACCCATATCTATCACCCTGCACAAAACTCAAGTCCAAGTGGATCAAGGACCTCAACATAAAACCAGATACACTGAACTTGATAGAAGAGAAAGTAGGGAATAACTTCAACACATTGGAACAGGAGACAACAATCTGAACAGAACATCAAGTGCAGGCACTAAAATCAACAATTAATAAATGGGACCTCATGAAACTGAAAAACTTTTGTAAGGCTAAGGACACCATCAATAGGACAAAAAGAGCAGCACACAGAATGGGAAAAGATTTTCACCAACTCCACATCTGACATAGGGCCAATGTCCAAGTATATAAAGAACTCAAGAAACTAGACATCAACAAACAAAATAATCCAATTTTTAAAAAAGGGTACAGTTCTAAACAGAAAATTCTCAACAGAGGCATCTCAAATGGTGGAAACACTTAAAGAAATGTTCAACATCCTTAGCCATCAAAAAATGCAAGTCAAAACAACTTTGAGATTCTGAAATCTTACACCTGTCAGAATAGCTAAGATCAAAAACACAAGAGACATCTCATGCTGCTGAGGATGTGGAGCTAGGGGAACACTCCTCCATTGCTGGTAAGAATACAAACCAGTACAGTTACTATGGAAATCAATATGGCAGTTTCTCAGAAAATTGGGAATACCTCAAGACCCAATTCCACTCCTTGGCATATATCAAAAGATGCTCCATCTTATCATAAGGACATTTGCTCAACTAAGTTCATAGTAGCTTTATTCATAATAGCCAGAAACTGGAAACAATCTAGATGCCCATCAATTGAAAAAAGGATAAAGAAAATGTGGTACATTTATACAATGTAGTATTATTCAGCTGTTAAAGACAATAACATCATGAAATTTGCAGGCAAATGAATGGAACTTGAAAAAAAACATCCTGAGTGAGATAACCCAGACCAGAAAGACAGACATGGTCTGTACTCACTTATAAATGGATATTACCTATAAAGTAAAAGATAATCATGCTACAGTCCACAGACCCAGAGAGGCTAAGCAACAAGGAAGGCTTAAAGGGGGATACAAGGATCTCTTTGGGAAGGGGAAAGAGAATAGATTCACAGGTGGACTGGAAGCAGGTGGGGTTGGGAACAGGAGGAAGCAAGTGGTGGGGGAGGGAGAAAATACTGGGAGAAATGACTGGAATTGGGGGCCATTTCAGCAGTAAGGTGGAAACCTAGTGCAATAGAAATTCCATAGATTCTATGAGACCCTAGCAAAGACTCCTAGAAATGGGGGACATGGATCAGCCATCTTCTGTAACCAGGCAAGGCCTCAAGCAGAGGGATTGGGATATCAATGCAGACACAAAACCTCCACCTGTAGTTTGTATGTAGAGTGTTCTGCGACTTAAGCTTAGCAGAATCCTCATCAGAAAGACTAGAGACTTCACCCAGAAACTGATGGGAGCAGATGCAGAGTCCTACAGCCAAACATTAGGCAGAGCTTGGGGAATCCTGAAGATGAGGAGGAGAAAGGGGGGAAAGAATAGGAGGAATCAAACGGGTCAGGAAAACCAGGAGAACATGGCCCACAGAATCAATTGACTGGGACTCATGGGGACTCACAGAGATCAAGGAGCCTGTAGGGGTCTCATCTAGGTCCCTTGCATATATGTTATGGTGAAGTAGTTCAGTATTCTTGTGGGACTCCTAACAGGGGAAGAGAGCCAGTTTCTGAGTCTTTTGCCTTTTTATGAGACCCTTTTCCTCCTACTGGGTTACCTTGTCCAGATTTGATGTGACGGTATGTATCTGGTTTTATTATAGCATATTATGCCATGTTTGGTTGATGTCCCTGGGAAGCCTGCTCTTTGTTGAGGGGAGATGGAGGGGGCATGGATCTGGGGAAGAGGAGAAGTGGGAAGGGAGACCAGAGGGAAGGGAGGAAGGGGAAATTGTGGGAGGCATGGACTATATGAGAGAAAATAATTTTTTTAAATGTAGAAGACTGAAATCCCCCAAGAAAGATTTCCTTTTATTGAAATGTTAAAATATAATTATCAACGAAAAGTGATACACTGGCATGTTCAGAAGTAATAGAGGGAGGGAATCTGGAGTCAGAACAGAAAAGCAAACTCAAGTTACACCCACAAACCTAATCAAGATGGGAGAAGTCATGCATTGCAAAGCAGAATCTCGAACAGCATCAGGCACAAGACATCGGAGCAGGGAACGCAAGCGCGGAATCTCAAAACAAGAGGGAAATGAGAAGACCAGGCCCGAGAGAGCAGCCAGCACAACGTCCACCGCACACCAACTTCCAAAATGAAGCTAGCTGAGCCAAGAAGACTGAAATGCTTCCTCCTCCTGACTGTGGCCAACACAGCCTCCAAGTGAGGTGTTCTGGGTGAGTTGTGACTAGATGAGCGAAACTAGAGACCAGGAGAGCAGTAGGGACCGGCTGACAGTACACATGGCGCTTTTCTAGAAGAGACAGTGTAACTTCAAAGGGTAAGAAGCCACAGAGTGGTTTCGAAGGGCAGTCCCGCTGTTTTTAGTCTGTCATCTTGGGAACGTCATTTCACCCCTCTCCCTGGTTTTAGTTTCTCAAAGAACATCAAGGAAAAACAGTATTTCATAGTTCAAGTTGTCAAAAGAGATGATCTTTACTAATAATGTAGTATGAAATAACTACCTCAATACTAACTGTATTAAACATGAAAATTACAGAGTTAACTTATAAGATCTTAGTGCTGGAGTTTGATATTTGCATCGGATTTCACTTTTGGTCCTTCATACAGTCTCTTAGGATAATGTTTGATCCCTGGTGATTCTCTAAACATCTGTGCAGCTCATTGAGATATGCTTGGGGGCGGGGGGGGGTAACACCACAGTGCAGTTTATTGTCTGTAGAGATAACTCTAGCTGTGCAGACCCATTGTTTTAAAAATAAAGAAGTCATAAACCAATTTGCCATCTTGCTGTAAACACTATTCTGAATTATTTTCCTTAACCCCCAAGACAGTTAAATACATATTCCCTCTGTGGCAACTCCTGCATTATGTCAGTCAGAGATTTTCTTTCCCCAAATGACTAGACACATTGCTTTGGTTCCACCAAACCACAAGACACAAAACCACAGTCTAAGACTCAAACCCTGTGTGGTGTGGAATGCTGAAAAAAAATTACTGCCAGGCCAACATTTTGTTTGATGTTTCCAATTCCCTCTTCTTCCAAATGACTTCACAAATCACTACCCGCCTTTTCCAGGGATGAAAAGCATTGGTAACTTTCCCTGTTGACCTGAAAAGTCTATAACTTAAAGCCATGATAATGAGAAACAGGAAAAAGGGTGCTCACTACAAGAAGCTCCAACTCAAGAACAGATTAAACAGTCCTTTTGTTATTTTTTGATCTAGCGCTGCTGCTGTGAGGTAATGGGCCCACAAAAACAATCTCAAAGCCCAAATAGCTACATGATATGGATGAAAGCAGGGTTTTGTTCTTAAGTCACAAGCAACTCAGAAATATGCCCAATAACTTTGGAACTCGAATGAATAATTGTATGCACTACTAATCTTAGTATTTGTCTCCTAATTTGACCAAAAAGGAGTCAAATTAAGAAAATGAGTTTAATATTAAAAGCCCAAAGTCTAATCTTGAGGACTGAGTCATTTTATGTAGGCATTCCAATATCATTTTTGAGACTCAAAGAAAGAAAATAATCATGACATACATGAAATTATACACAAGATATATGTTGCATTTAGCAGTCCCATAGGTAATAGTTAATGTGCCGGGTGTATATAAGTGATAACATCTCATTTCATCTTTCCAATTCACCTGTAAAATAAATGCCATTTATATCTATAAAATAAGGAAAGCCAAGGGGACTACCTATTTTCTCTCAAGTGCCTATTTTCTTAACCACTATATTAATTCTGGAGAAAGTTTCAGTCCATGGTGTGTTTTCATTTAAGACTCATACTGAAAACCACAATCATCTCAACAACCATGGTTTGTTGCATGTGCACAGTACATCTGCTACCATATGTAACCATGGTCTCCCATGAGCAGGTCAGTCTACTCACACCTTATGAGCTGCTCTAAGAAGGATATAATGAAGAATCAGAATATTATGGTACATCAGAATCACAATGATGCCAATGTCAATATTTTGTGCCAGCTGTTAGCAATGGTCAATGTCACAGCAAGCAGGTGACTCGTTTCTGTTGATGGTTCATTCAGAGTGATCACTGGGATCAAAACTGAGAAGCTCCTTGCTTTAGAAGAGTCATGAACAGTGAGGATCTTGAATACAATGGAGCCAAATCAAAGTTGAGCTACACATAAAGAGTGACGTATCAAAAGAAGATACTTGTGGCAAAGTTTCTGGTTATGGTTGATCTTCCCTGTCAACATAACTGGATTTTCAAGCACTTGGGTATGTCTAAGGATGTTTCCAGAGGGGTATACCCAAGGAGGTTAGACCCATTCTGAAGGTGCATGGCACTGTCCTGTGGACTTGGGTCTCAGACTGAACAGAAAGGGACAAAGCAAGCTCAGTGCCAGGACTCGTCTGTCACTACTTCCTGACCACAGACACTCTGAGATCAGCCACCTCAGCACTCCTGTGTCTCTTCTGCTGTAATAGACTATGGATGCTCAAACTGGAGGAAATGAACCCATTCTACCTTCAGGTATTTTTTCAAGTATTTGTCATAGTAGTGAGAAAAGTCACTAATGTATCACCACAAGACACCAAGAACAGATATCACTAGCCTTTATGTATGGTGCATTGCTGGACAGTAGAGAGGATCTAGAAAATGTAGAAGCACAAAAATGATTAATAAGGAAACAGTCAGTAAGCAAGGAATACGTATGTGATCCTCAGACTTTCTCAACCATTGGTAATGTTTCTAAGTGATCACTATTTTATTACTAGGAAAAGTTACTGAGGCCATTTCTCTGCCCCTATAGAGCTAGAACATGCAAAAGAATGCTGTGGGAATATAAAACATCTCCATGGGAAACTGGGAGAGACAGAACAGGAAGGTGCCAAGAATTGGAACTTTACCCTTACTGTGTTTCTTAAAAACAAGAATTATGTATCTAATGGCCTCCCTTACTTGAGTCTTGTATTTCCAAAATCATTAGTACAGTTGAAAATCTTCCAGGAGAATCAGAGAACCCCTCCACCCAACAGTTCCAACCTTATTTCCAAGGTATTTATCTTAATAATAACACAGTTCAGTTATTGTTAAAACACCATCCTGGACATCTTGCACCACTCTGGACCAATTACAGTATTCTATATTAAAATTTCAGGGCATATTCAGCAAGAACGAATAGTGTTCAACAGAGAGCTAAGGGCAAGGAACCAGGATCACAACAGGTCTCAGGAGGGAAGAAAATTAGTTTCCATGAAACAAAATATCAAGCACATAGGGCCATAATTTTCACTTAAAGGCTTAAGATAATGGAACTAAAACGGTTTGTAAAAGATTCATTTTTCTTCACTTGTGTTTAAAAAAGCAGTTTGAGCATGACAAAAAAGTTCTTGTACATAATATACAGAAAAGAAAATATAATTTAATGACATTCTATACTTATAAGTTTGAAGAGATGTAAATAATTATCTGTGAAAATTAAGCTGCCACATCCTTTTCCATGAAAAACAAGTTCTGTTTTATTTCTAGTTTCACCACACTGTGTAGAGAATGTTTTTCGTTTTTCGTTATTTTTCTAAAGAGACGTGAAATAGATGATGAAGTGAGAACCAAACTTCCTGAGAACACAAATACAGTTGTCATGCACACACTGCATCTTCCATGGTGATTGACATTCATTTGTACTTAGTACTTTATTTCAGACACTGGGGAGTAACTCCTAGTGGATTTTTGAAACTAAAACAAAAGAATAATCTGTTACCTTTGCTGTCATCAACATCTCTAGATTATGGTCTAGGGCCAAACTCTACTTTCTGGCCTCCAGATGTTAATAATTGGGAATCTGATGGCAGAATGGATGACTACTGACAGAAAAATGGCAATAGATGACACATATGGGTGAATCCTACAGTCTCTGAGGTCAGATAACTTGCAGTCAAATATCCAGGCTCTGCCCCTCCCTAGCTTTGTGGCCCTGGTCAAGTGGCTCAGCTTATAGAAGCTCGGTGTTCTTATATTTGTATAAGACACAACCATAGCATCTCCTCTTAATGGGGTTGTGAAAGTTTAATGGGATATCCCATAAAACATTCTTGGCACAATGAATGGTACACTGGAAGGTCCTAGGAATTGCTAGCCACTGTTATGATGTTAGTCATCTGAAATGCCCATGCTGGATTTGCCATTCTGACAAATATTTAGACCAAATAGTTTCACAGTTGATCAACATGGAAAATAACAAGTCAGTGTCAGAAAAAAAATGCAACCAATGGACATGAAAGCTTACAGCCTACATCCAGAGTTAGTCTGCCTGTTGCTCTTCCAGCATCATTGATGGCTGCACAGGTATAGTCACCAGCATCCAGATCTTGTGTTTCTTGAATCTTCAAAATTCCCATGAGAGGGTCAATACTGAGGAATGTTGAGGGCCTCAATTCAAGATCTCCTAAATCAAAACAACGGGAAGAACATTAAATACAGAAATTTTTACATGGTTTACACTGCCACTGATATGATTTTGTAATTTCTGAATAAGGATGATTGCAATGTTTCAAATTCCAGCTGCACAACAGAGATGCTTTACTTTCTGTGGTCTAGAACCTGGACCTGTAATGAAGTGTATACAGCTGCTTCCTCCATCTATTGATATCCAAATAAGATTGAGCTCTTGGGAGCTACATGGAAAGCTGGGGCAGGCTTGAAACCTGAACAGTGGCTTTGCTCAGTAAAAGTGGAGCTAGGAAGGATGAGAGGCTTCTATTATCATTGTGGCATGAGGCATTTCAGTGATTTTGGAAGTGCTTGAGGTATCAAAGGTATTAGCTTGACTCTTTATTGAATGGCATCAGTTATAGTTTGTCTTGTGATAAGTCTAAACTGGCTGAGAAATTCATATGAATGGCCAAGGAAGAGGGCTGGTTAGAAAAGGTAGGTGAAAGTTTGCTGAGAGAATAGAAAGAATAGTTAGTTTATATTAGTCTCTTCGGTTACCTCAGCTAAAATCTCATTCATTAAAAGTTTGAATTTGGAGTAATAGTGTGTTTGGAGGAAGCAGAGCGGGATCTCAGTGCAAGGCCAGGATGAATCAAGAAAGACTAGTTACATCTGGATTGCCTCTATATGTGGTATGTCCCAACAGAGCCTCTGATCCTCCAAGCACCACTTATTATAGAAGGAGATAACACCTCAAAGAGTCATAAGGAAGATTATGCATGCATCTCCTGTGCTTTCCATCTCCCAAATGGTCTCACAGCCAAAGAATGAAAATAACTACAATGACCAGTAGATTTAAAAAGCACATAGCATTGGATATATAATACCACTTGGTGCATTTTTTGTTTCATTTGTTGTATTAAGGATGATACAAAGTATGTGAGGATCCCTTAAGTCCCTCAGGAGGTTTGGTGGCCCTTGATCTTAGGGTTTAATGACATTCCCCAAATCTGAAAGTTACTTTCTAAAATGTCACACATCAGTCATGTACCCTGGAACTGAAGATCACATACACAACTCCTTGCTTTAAATACGCAAAGAACCCAAGAGCAAGCAGCTCTCTAAAAGGATGCTACAAAGAGCACCAACCAATGAGATGTAGCAACATGTAGACAAATTCTCTTTTGTTTATATAATTTTCTGAAGAGAAGATGTCAAAGAAACTCTAAATTTGAAAACAACAAAATTCCAGTTAGTAAGCAACTGTCAGTGTCTCAAACAAAAAATTTTCCAGAATTCCAATATTTCAACCCCCTAGGCAGCCTTACACTTGCTACTACATACTCTACTCGCAAATGAGAGAGGCAGCAAAAACTTTGTCTAAGTGCCTCTGGGAGATTTTAATAAACAAAAGCAGATGATGTTGACATAACCAACCTCCTACCAGAGAAGGATGCAGTGTGACCTCGATGGTCGTCAAGCGTTAGACTGTTTGGACTAAGATGCATTTAGAATTTTGTAATTTACTTCTTGCTTTTAGCTTATTCCTGTGTGTCAAAAGACACCATCTGTGTCAGAGATGAAATAAAGACCTTGTGCTGGCAGCTTTTGTTCCAAGTAAAAAGGTTGAAGGAATGATAGTCACAAAAAAGAAAAGAAGAAAGAAAGAAAGAAAGAAAGAAAGAAAGAAAG